>JACEIK010003653.1:0-13022 GCA_018107945.1 Datura stramonium | reverse complement strand
AAGGAAAAGGGATAGGAATCGTACCTTAGTGGCTGGATTCTCTATTATCTAGTCTATCAATAACTAAAGCAAACAAGGACCTTACCTGGCCCCTATAAGCTGGAAGGTACAACCGGCACATAACAACCCACCTGGGGCTCCCATAAGCCATGGTGAGTACACATCAATCTATATACCCTATCAAGGTCATAATGGGTCAACTGGTAACTATTGTTGTACTGCCAGTCCCCTGGGTCTACAACTGAGCCCCTCCGGCCCCTGACTGTAGCTGTGTCTAAGCCTAGTGGACTCCTGATATCTGCACCCCGGGCACCAAGCTCGTCAGGGGTGTGGTGCCGATACGGCATATATATAATGGTCCAGCCATGGAATGGATCATATGAGGACCTGGGACCCTATCTTCGTCCCTTACAGATGGCATGGCGCTCTTTCTAGAGTGACGTCATCTCTCCCCTAGCGGGCATCGACACAGCTAATAACCCTGGGGTTGGTCATAGAGGGCTGTATAGGCAAATCAAATCCCAAACAAAGCATCGAATACTAGTCTTAGCTAATAACATCAACTATTCATGATTAACGTACTTCTGATTCTCTTATTGGGATTTAGACTGAGTTATAATGCTATAGGAACTAACTTGCTGAAGGAATTTGCCTTAACATACCTCGTTCGCTGATTACTGATTAACTGGCAAGTTTCAGCTCGTAATTCAACTACTCTTCTCAACTGCAATCGTATTATTAGAAGAATGAGGCTAATTTCAATACTAAATTCGGAGAAAATGATAACTTTATATATAAATATTAACTATATTTCAACTTGACGAAACACAGTCGAAAACTCGTAAATTCTCGAAAGTCCAGAAGGGAGAAATTCTTACTGTAAGCCTGTGAACGTATTGACACTAGTTTGGAGAAATTCCAACAACTTAGCTAGGCGGGGCTACGATTCTCTGGGCGAATTTCACGAAACTAACTCCGTAGTAATGCTCCCTGCAGCCTTATACCTCGATACCCTAAGTTAATTTGATTTCGAGCAGCGTTTTGTAGCGTAAACGGACGAGAAATATTAATTTTCTTTGTTCTACCCCTTTGCTGGCCGTGAGTTAACTTACGAAAATAACATTGAATTAAAGGGAGGGACTTATATATACTTGAGGCGGTGGACAGGGGTCCGTGGCACTGACCCTACGTGCCGATTTACGAGCGTGCCATGGAGCCCAATGCGGAGGGAAGGAGTCTGTGCCACGTTGCCCCTTTAGGCAGCTGGTCCGCCCTTCTCCCGCGCAGTCCAGACTCCATACCGGTTCGACGTTCCCCGAGCCCTTTCTCGTACGTATTATACTCTAAAACTCTTAACCAACATACAAATAGGCCGTTTAAACATTAGAAACTTACGGGGTGTAAAAGAATAGTTCTTCCCTTCTGTCCCCAAAAATCTCCTCTATCTTCTTTATCAGTTATAGCCCAATAGTTTCAAAATGTGAAAAGTTTTCAGACAGATTTCTTTGTGGATTCAAAGGGAATATTTCTCATGATTTTAGATTTCTTATTTCTTCCCTATTTCTAGAAATTGTGAATGATTGCAGCAAGTAGCATAATTCAGCCCTAGTTACAGCTCAGTAGAAATTTGAAACTTGTGGGTTGAGTTAGTTTTCCCTGTAGTGTGGTTCCATCAGTTTAGGGATGCACATGTATTTAATTTATGTTAAAATCTCAGTCAAAATCATGTCAGTCTAGTCTTGGTCAGATTTTTAGCAACCTCAGTGTTTTCCAGAAAAAATGTCAGCTGATCAGTTTGACTATAGTTAATCCTTAAGGTGTCCGTGATACCTCCCAGTTATCAGTATTAGACTCAGTATCATATTTTAATGGTTCTTTTGACAGTTATGACGCTTCCAGATAGGCAGCTCTGACCAGTCTTGGAACACCAGTTACAGAATTCGGTCCGATAAGACTCTCAGGGTACTTCCAGATAGGTATTCCTGACTTAGTCTTAGGCCCTAGTTTCGAGCTATCAGCTTAGTAGTCAGTCTAGGACTATCTAGTGGGAGTAGGACTTAGCACCAAGAGGACTGGGATTCTAGCACACCCAGGTTCCCAGAACTATGTTGCCACCGTAGGTTATATTTTATTAGTCTCATGGGCCCAGACCCGTGATCACTCAGTTCATGCCTTTATAACCTGGCAAGGTATATTGGGTCCTACCGATGGGGTGTATACATCAGACTCCACCTCTAGCTCACATGGTTATATGTCGGTTATAGACTCTCCCACTAGTCAACTCAGTTCAGTCTCAAATTAGTCAGTTCAGTACAGTATTTCAAATTAGTCTCTCAGATTTAGGGCCTGTCTTTGACCATCAAAGAGGGTCATTTTGACCACCTTAGTATATCACAGTTATTCAGTTTCAGTATATTTAGTTGGTCATTGCATGTCTTTCCAGTTCAGCATTCTATTCCTTGTGTATGGTTTCTCTCACTTACTCAGTACATTCAAAGTACTGATGCATACTTTTTTCCAATATCATATTATGATATAGCTGCAGGATCTCAATCTCAGCCCCGTTAGCAGATCGCTTTCAGAAGTTTCAGCTGCATTATTGGTGAGTCCTCATCTTTCGAGGACGAGGCTTGTTGCTTTTCAGTTATATTTTCTTCAGTTAAATTTAGAATTAGCTGGGGACCTGTCCCAGCAACTCATCAGATAGATGGCTTTCATATTTTCAGTTTTAGTTCCAGTTGGATAAAACTTATGATCTGGTTCTTTTTCATAAAATGTTTTATTTTGTTATTTCAAAGCTCCTCTATGTATTTTACTTAGAATGCCAGTGTTATGATAGACCATGGGTTGACTTGGGATGGAACTGCACACTTTCGTGTTTAGAGCATTGTCTGAGTGAGTAGGCAGCGCCTACCAAGCAAAGCTTTCTTGAAGAGGCAGGGTTAGTGCCTTTTCAGCACCCGCCCTTTATTTATTTAGAGGTTGAGGTAAGGCAAGCCCCAGGTTACTTATGACTCCAAGTACCGTCTCTCGTCCAGGGCATAGACTCGGGGCTTGACAAACTTGATATCTAGGTTTAGAGTATCCTAGGATGTCGGAAAGCCACGTCAAGTAGAGTCCTTTACATGGGTGTGAAGCGCGCCACACATATGACGGGGAGACTACCAGATGTTATTAGGAAAACTCCCTTTTGTTCATACTCTTTATCATGCGTTGAAATTCAATTCCAAAAATGTTCTCCTAACTCGTGCTCTATTTCATCTCAGTGAATATCATGCCTCCACCACATGGTGACAGAAGAAGAGCCAGTAACGCTCACCGACCTGCCCCAGCAGCCCCTCAGGATGATCCAGTGTCCTCTGCAGAGTTTAGGGCGGCTATCCAGGTGCTCGCACAGATAGTTACCAATCAGGTGAACCAAGAGGTGGTTTCGATCAACAACAATGGGTCTGCAGTAGCTGCCCGAGTTTGGGGCTTCACTCGGATGAACCCTTCAGTTTTCCACGGATCTAAGGTGGGAGAGGACCCACGAGAGTTAGTAGGTGAGATTAGAAAGATCACCCGAATTATGGGTGTCAGTTCCTCGACGAGTGCCGACTTGGCTGCCTATCAGCTGAAAGGGGTAGCCCAGATCTGGTACGAATAGTGGAAGAAAGGGAGACCAGCGGGAGCAGGATCGGTGGAATGGGAGGAGTTCACTACAGCCTTCCTAGACAGAATCTTTTCTCGGGAGCTCAGGGAGGCTAAAGTGGCTGAATTCATGAATCTGAAACAAGGAAATCGGACAGTGAAAGAGTATGCACTAGAATTCACCAGGTTGTCTAAATATGCTCTAGAGATGGTAGCCGAGCCAAGGGCTCGTATGCTAAAATTTGTTAATGAGGTGTTGAACTTAATCCTCAAAGAGCAGGACTTTTATTCTTATTAAGGACATTGGTCTCTCCAGCCTCATAATTCATGCTCAGCAAATTGAGGCAGAAAAATTAAAGGACTTAGAGCGGGAGAGCAAACGGCCAAGAACTGGCTAGTCAGATTATGGCCATCAAAGATCTGGCGATAGTAGCCGCCCACAGCAGTAGCAACAGCAGAGGGCTCCAGGCCCCACTTAAGCCAGTGCCCCTACTTTTTAGTCCCGCAAGGATTGGAGAGGTGGAGCATCTGGATCACAATCCCAGAGTCATAGCACCAACAACCGCTACAGCTACCCAGCTTGCCCTAAGTGTGGCAAGAACCATCCAGGAGAATGCCTTCAGGGTTGAGAGGGTTGTTTTGGATGTGGACAGCTTGTTCATCGGCTCAAAGAATGCCCGTCAGCAGGACGGGGGAGATAACAATCCACTACTTTAGTAGCTCCAGCAAGCCGACCAGCTCAGCAAGCCAACACTTCAGGTACGGATGGAGGCCAGCACCAAAACTTTTTTTATGCTTTGTCCTCTCGTCAGGATCAGCAGAGATCACCTGACGTGGTCACGGGTATGTTACGCCTTTTTCATCTAGACGTGTATGCCCTACTAGATCCAGGAGCCACCCTTTCGTTCGTGACTCCCTATGCCACCATAGGTTATATTTTATTAGCCTCACGGCCCCAGACTCGTGATCACTCACTTCATGTCTTTATACCCTGGCAAGGTATATTGGGTCTTATCGATTGGGTGTATACATCGGACTCCACGTCTAGCTCACGTGGTTATATGTCGGTTATAAACTCTCCCACTAGTCAACTCAGTTCAGTCTCAGATTAGTCAGTTCAGATCAGTTCAGATCAGTTCAGTACAGTATTTTAGATTAGTATCTCAGATTTAGGGCCTGTCTTTGACCATCAGACAGGGCCATTTTGACCACCTCAGTATATCACAGCTATTCAGTTTCAGTATTTTCAGTTGGTCATTGCATGTCTTTCCAGTTCAACATTTTATTCCTTGTGTATGGTTTCTCTCACTTACTTAGTACATTCAAAGTACTGATGCATACCTTTTATGTTGTATCGTTTTATGATACAACTGCAGGATCTCAGTCTCATCCCCATTAGCAGATCGCTTTTAGAAGTTCCAACTATATCATTGGTGAGTCCTCATCTTTCAAGGACGAGGTTTATTGCTTTTCAGTTATATTTTCTTCAGTTAGATTTAGAGTTAGCTGGGGATCTGTCTCAGCAACTCATCAGATAGATGGCTTTCAGACACAGACAGAATTTTCATTTTTTCAGTTTTGCTTCTAGTTGGATAAAACTTATGTCTGGTTCTTTTTCATAAAATATTTTATTTTATTATTTCAAAGCTTCCACTATGTATTTTACTCTGAATACTAGTGTTATGATAGACCATGGGTTGACTTGGGGTTACTTGTGACTCCAAGTACAGTGTCTTATCTAGGATATAGACTCGGGGCGTGATGGCCACCCTGTAGATGGTACAATGTATTGCATTGAAATAGCTTCCTATATATGAAATTGAAATCATCAATATTAACAGGCATGTATATAGAAAGAAAAAAATGTAAATACCACACCTTTATTGCTGACTGGACTCTATTGTTTCCCCATGGAATGAAGTCACAGCTTGCAATTACAATACTATATAAGTACATATGCATGCACACATGTTTAAATTATAATTAAACTTAAATTCTTGCTTAGTTATTCTCAGAATTGTGGATTAAGTCCTTTATGTATGTCAATATAAAATGAAATAGTCTTCTTGAATGCCTCTTTAACTTGAACATCAAATAATCCTGCGGCAAGTATCAATAGTAGTGTGTCACCCTCACCCAAAAATGCATACTTGAGTTGAGATGGAAATGTTTTCAATTCTAGTAAATCTTTTAGATCGAGCAAAATCGTCTTCAAGTATTAGAAAAAAGATCCAATTCAAAATTACTTACTGGGTATATTTAAATGAATTATACAAAATAACACAAGAGTTGCGGGATCAATTGTACCCACACCTGTGTTCTTAAGAAGGTACATCCTACATTTGTTATTTAGTCGAATATAATAGGAAAAAAAGGGCACAAATAATCATAAAAGAAAGATGGCTATAAAACAAAAAGAAAAAAATTGAGTCAAATAATGAAATGAAGAAATAACTTGACCATGGATGATTATTTTGAGTTCATGTACCATACACAATAAGTTTCAATGTTCTCTACGGCAATTGAAATACCATATGTTGATTCAAGTTATGATAGATGAATTTCTGCTTATAATTTTCCGGCTGAACACATATGGGGCCCCTTAAACTTGTCCCTTTTTTATTTAAGCACTTAAATTAAATATTGTATCTATTAAATATCTGAACATATGCAAAACTATGCCTATTGGACAAATATTGTTGACATGACATGGTGTGTGTAACACACCCTAGAGTGTGAAAGAACTAATTTTTTATTTTTCACTTTTCTTTTTCAATCTTCTTCATATTCTATTTACCACAGCCATTCCACGCCACCCCTACCATCAAAATTACCACTATCCACCAACCATTCCACCATGAGCGTTTTTAAACCTTCATCACCATTTTTGTACTACGATAGTTATTTATGAACCACCAATGAAACTCCCACACCCACCAGCCATAAAAACTATTACAAACTCCTCCTCCACCATTTTGAATCACCACCAAACTTTTGTCTAAAATAATGAATATTTGTAAAAAAAATTCATCCCCAATTGAAGAAATTACATCTAAATCACGTGCTAAAATTTGCATTATAACTCATTGGACAACCACAACAATATCAATTGGTAAGATAGGTCCTCTTTCATTGGATCCATTTTAATGGATTTTATAGACCCGTTCACTATTTCTTTGTAATAACAAAGAGTACACTGTCAAACACAATCACAATAAGAGGTTCTTTTCCATTCATGGCCATTGAAATGACTATTCATCCATCATTATCTTTTTGTAGATAAAGTAATTGAAATATAGACCACAATTTTGTTTTCCTTTTTTTCATTTAGTATAATACCCTAAAAGTCCCTAAAATCAGACCTGGGACTGGAAAAAATAAAATATAAAAATTACATCAGGTCACAGAGCGAGTTATCGAGTGACTTGTTATGTGACTCGACAGATCGTTAAGTGACCCACTGTGTGTGCATGAGTTGGTAACATGTTGGATTTTCAGGATACATAACGAGTTGAGGGACGAGTCATGGTACCACTTCATGACTTGTCAAGGGAGTCGTTGTCTAGGAAGGGTAGAAGGATGGAAAATTCCAATAGTGATGATGAGGGGCGGCGACGAGTCTTCTTGACACCTAACGAATCATTGTGTATCTTGTTGGGTACGATGAATACTTGAAAACTTGAGTTTCAGAGGGTCAGGACGAGTGGTGAAGTGATCCGTTAAGTGTAATGATGAATCATTGAGAGAAGGAGTCAAATCAATATCAGAAATTTGGAATTTTGACCAGTGGTGACAAGAGGATTTGACGAGCCTTCATGAGGCCTAACGAGTTGTTAGGTCGCTCGTTGGGTCTGGCAATGTGCAATTTCCTATCGAATCATTAAAGGTATTTTCAAATTCCTAAGATTCTAACTCCTTAATGACGTCATTTTAAGCTTCCTAAAGAGTGTTTTAAAAGGGTTTAACCTAGCCTAAGTCATTATGCTCTCATGCATGCATTGAATTGAAATCCTCTTCCAAGATTAAGCTAGAGTTCCTCCTGAATTTTTCCTCAATTCTCTTGGGCTTTCAAGACCAGCTTAGAAACCAATCTACCCAGGTATCTAGGGTCATGAATGGGGAATTTCTTCCACCTTCATGCCCAATTTCTTCTCTAATTCATGAATTCAAGTCTTCAATCAAGTGTATTGAAATTATAGGGTTTTATCCCAATTCTATGTAAATACTAATGCTATGTCTATGGGTTCAATCCCTTCATGTTTGATTGATGATTTAAGACTGTTGGGGCAGATTTTACTCATAATTTAATTATTAAACCTTGATTTCTAGTTTATGAGAATTATACCCTATTATGCATGATTTATGAAATTCAAGCTTATGAGTCTACAATTTTAAGTATGATGAAATAAATTATGTTTTATGATTAAAATGCATGATTTCCATAAGAATTCTTCATGAACTTATGGATTTTAGAGTATGATGATTTTCTTAACTATGCATGGCTTTCATGAATATAAAGTTTATGATTATGGCCGACTCACGGGCCTATTTTATGGCTATATGTATCTCAAGCATGTTATGAATCTCATGATTTCAACTAACCCATATACTTCAAGTATGTTTCATGATTATGATATGAGCACTATATATATTTTGGGAGTAGTAAATAACACCGAATAGGCTGGGGTTCTAGTGCACCCAGTTCTCAGAACTACATGCCAACGTAGCCATGATGGAATCCTCTACGAGAGTGTCTCCCATGCCCGCATGGACCACCCATGAGTGATATCACGCCTTTTTCATGGTTCAACCCTTGGCAAGGTACGAACATCCTCCCGACTAGGGATTTATAGGTCGGGCTCCATGTATGCTCACATGGGGTATGTCGGTTATAAGAATCTCCCACTGTTTCTAATGTTTTCAGTTACTCATGTTCATGACTTATGATATTATGTTTCTATAATATACTTGACACATTGATCAGTTTATGAGTTTTCACTTACGGTTTCAAGCATGACAAGTTATATATTTTCTAATTCTAAAACTTGGGTCATTATGTTCAAATTACAATGAATAGCTTATGCTTATGTATACTTCGGATTTATGGTTTAAAGCATGTTGTCCTTACTCTCACGATCCGTTTGATTTATATGCATGATTTTAACTAACATTTTACTAGAACGTGTTGCTTACCTTACATACTCAATACATTCAAAGTACTGACCGCATATTCTATGTTATATCATCTCATGATATAGGTTTGGGCGATCCCTCCCAGTCTCGTCGCTAGCTCACACTCACTTAGATCAGCTCCATCCCGCTTTGGGTGAGTCCTCATCATTCAAGGACATCTATTAGTTATGTTTGTTACATTTTGTTTTAGTTTTAGACTTGGAGTAAGCTGGGGGCTTGTCACAGCATCTCATCAGATAGTAGAGGCTTTCAAATATAGACTTAGAATGTTCAACTTTGTGACACAACGTTATGATATTTTCGCTTTTTCTTATGCTGCATGATATTTAGACTTCCGCTTATCTATGCTTTTGTTAATTTTCGCTTGATTACGCCCTTAAGTCATGCTATGTATGTACCATGGGTTAGCTTGGAGCTATTCGTGGTTCTAGGTCCCATGTCTCAGTTCGGGGTCTCATCTTGGATCGTGACATTTAGACTTGCACATATTAGAAGAAAGAAACCAAATAGAAGACTTTTTCTAGGAAAAAGAAGACAACAAAAAAGACAGATGAAGAAGATGGTGAAGGATGGTGTTTTTTTAAATCTTCATGTGTCAGCTCTTGACTCATCTTTCTTGCCATGTTATAGAGTCTGAAAATCACGCTCTTTGATTTTATGAAAGATTGTAGACAATGTGTCTAATAGACTCACTTTAACTTGAATTCAGGTGTTCAATAGATACAGTCCTTAGTTTAGGTGTCTAAATGAAAAAATCGAACAAGTTTAAGGGGCTCCATATGTGTTCAGCCTAATTTTCCTTTTCAGAATCCACTTAATCGTATTGTTTAATTACCAAATGACAATTTATCACAACGGATAACGATGTAACAAAAAATACCTTTGATAACATAATTTTTCTAGAGTCCCAAAATTGCTTCAACACTTTTTGCAAGAGAAATATGAGATTCTTCTTTGTTTTGAAAGCCTATCCAAAAATATATGCACAATATTTTAAGAACGTTCATGCAACACATAATTTTTATTATGTTATAGAATGATTTACCTTATCCGCAAGGATGATTAGATCCGTTGTGTCTTTTGTACTTTCCTATCTTTTATTGCAACTTCTTTGTCCTGCGCCTCTTTCTCTATCGAATAAACTCTTTAGTTTTATGGTTTATCCAAGACACAAAAAAATATTAGAGATTCTGGGTTAGGATTTTTTTGCTTTAGCATCTAGGGGGCCAAATGAACTTGATTCAAAAGAGGTCTAAAACAAAGAAAATATTATTCCAAGTAAGAGATGATAAAGAAAGTGTTTGTTGTGTTTTGTTTTGCCGAAGCAGCTTTACGAGTAGCAACTCTTGAGTTTTAAGCGTTTTTTGAGTTTTAGAATTAATTGCATAATTATATTTTAAAACTTAAAATGTCAAATAATTTTAAAAAAGATAAAAAGGAGTTCTCACTTCACAGAGTTCACTCACCGTGCCTAGGTCCCTCTTTTATATACATATATACCTAGCAAACTTGTGATTTCGCCACCGGCTAAATACCAAATAGCCCCTTAAACTTGGTATGTTTTGTAAGATGGACATATAAACTTTCAAAGTAACCAGATAGACACCTAAACTTGCCTAAAGTGTATGTTTTAAACACAAATATCCATCAAAACAAGTGCGTGAGATTCAAACGTTATTTACGTGGCAAGTAAATTCCATGTAGGATAATGAGGTCTAAACACATGTAAATCACTTTCCATGTAAGAAATTGATTTTTCAAGTAATATAGAAAACCACATTTGTTCATACTCACTTCTCTATCACATCTTCACTTCTTTATACCTCCAAATCCTCCAAATCTAAAGCTAAATTCGTTGGGCTTGGATGATTTTTCTCTAATTCAAACTTCATCAAAGATCAAGAGAAAATCATGAAAAGGTGACTAGCGATAGGGCATTGAAGGTTTGGTTGCTATATTTATAGTTAAGTTTTATGTCAATTTCTCTCAGGTTTATGTCAATTTCTGTCAATTCCATCTCTTCAATGATAGAAATCAGTAAAATGTACTTTTATTTTGTATGAATTCGTGGCTTTTATTAGTTAGGGCTTTTTTGTAATTTCGAGTTTGAAGTTGGGGCTTTTATCAAAGATTTTGGGGAGTACCTATGTCAGATTTGGATAGCATTATAAATGTTAGATTTCACCACGGGGGTGAAGTTATGGAGACAGGATTTCCAAAATACGAGGGGGAGTCAGAGGTTCGACAGTGGGGTATCGATGTAGATCACTTTCCTTGATGGAATTTAATTTTTATGCACGTGAACTAGGTTACTCTATAGTTGAGAGGTTTTATTTCCAAGAAACAAAAACAGAACAGTTTAAGCTGCTCAAAAATGACTCTCAACTTTTGGGTCTTCTTGTGAGCTTGAAGAATGAGAACGTTTTGGATATTTTCATCAAACATGTGGTTGATAATTCTACTTTGATGAAAAATGGGGTCCCTACTGAATCTATAGAAACAGACCTAAATGCAAATTCCTTAGGTGTTGATATTGGAGGGAGTGATCTAAATGATAGTAACACTGATGAAGATTTAGAGGGCATACCTGATGAAGATGACAGTGATGTGGATGAAGAGTTAAGGAGGTTTAGAGAAAAACAAAGGCATGAAAAGATATAAGAACAGAAAAAGAAAGAAAAGTCAGTGACACAAGAGATTAAACTTGGGGAGGTTGGTATAGATAAAGGTTTTGAAGATTTTCAATAGAGAAAAACAGACAGGTATATAGGCAAATTGCTGGAGATGAGGAATATTTAGACAACTCAGATGTTGACAGTGATGATAGTAAGGATGAACTAGATTCTCAAGCTGAAATAGGAGTTGATCTACCATCTAGAAGACAAAGCAAAAAGGTTAGATATGATTCTGATTGTAAAGTTGTTATTTTTGAGCTTGGTATGATCTTTGAAAGTTTTGTTGTATTCTGGAAAGCTGTAGCAGATTATGCTATTCAAAATAAGGCACAATTAAAGTTAAGACCAAATGAAAAGCAAAGAGTCGGGTAAGGTGTAGAAATAATAATTGTAAGTGGGAGTTGTATTCAACTGAAGACAAGGAAACAAAAGATTTTGGGGTGAAGAAGTATTACCCAACTCATAAGTGCTTAGAGAAGACAAAGAACAAGTTTTAAACAATAGCATTTATTGCTAGAAAATTAATTGAGAGAATCCTATCTCGTGTTGACATTAGAGTTTACAAGATTCAAGAACACATAAAGAAAAAATGGGGAATATATGTGGGAAAATCTTTATGTTATAGGGCTAAGATGAGTGTAATTAGAGATTTTCTGGATGATTAGAAACTTGAGTTCTCAAGAATGCCTGACTATGCAGACATGATTAGGCAAACAAATCCTGGCTCTTCTTGTTAGATCAGGACAGATAGTGAAACTGTGCTCGGTAAAAATTTATTCAAGTACTTCTATGTTTGTTTTGATGCAATAAAGAAAGGGTGGTTACATAGATGTAGAAGAATCATTGGCTTGGATGGGTGTTTCTTAAAAGGATGTTGTAAGGGAGAACTTTTAGTAGAAATCGACAAAAATGGAAACTAACAAATGTTTCCAATTGCTTGGGTTGTGGTCGACAGGGAAACAAAGCATTCATGGAGTTGGTTCATCAACTATCTAATCTTAGATTTAGAATTGGGACAAGGAGATGGCCTGAATGTGATGTCTGATATGCAAAAAGTTAGTGTTTTTTCTCATCTTTACCTATTAACTAGTTTAAAAGTGTTGAGGAAAATATTATTTAAACTAAAAGAAGGGTAGATTATTTAGCTAGTTAGTTAGTCTTATATAAAGGTCCTGTTACTGCCAAATGTAAGTGATGCAATACAAAGTTTTCTGCTTTTTCTGCTTAATCTCTTCTTTATAATCTCAAGATTCATAAAAAAGTTTTCATTCCTTCCTTTTTTTGGTTTTCATAGTCTATGCACAGGAATTAGCTAAAATGACTGCTTATTTTTTTTTGTTTCTGTCTAACAGGGGCTTGTCCCAGTATTAAAGAGTTGTTACATAATTGTGAACAAAGAATGTGTGCAAGACACATATGGTCTATGATCTTGGGCAGAATTGCATGCCCAAGTGATACGCAAATGCTTCATTTCGTCTTGTTTATCTATCGTTATGTGTGCATTCTCATGTGATTTTTAGTTAA
>JACEIK010003652.1:124321-139966 GCA_018107945.1 Datura stramonium | reverse complement strand
AATTAAATCCTCCGGACAGAATGCATCCGCGATGGCAGCGTGACACGGCTCCATCGCGAAGCCTCTTTATTCCTTGCTTTCCTTGGCCATTTCCTTGCTCACTTCCGAGTCCATTTTCGATTCCTCCCAACATGCCTCTTAGCTCATTAAAAGTACATTTTTCCTGCAAAACAATGCTAATCATGTTGGTTAGTATAAATTCACACTTTCCTATAATTTACATGAGAATGTACAAATATTGTTGGATAAACAAGGAAAAAATGACGCATTTGAGTATCACTTGGGCATATAAATATGCCCAAGATCAATGTTATGTGTCTTTCATGGTTGAGCAATGCCCTTGTTTTACTAAATGAATCCTTCCATGAACTTTGTTGGTGGATAGTAGTAGCCTATTTGAAACATCTTCATTGTTTTGGTCTTTTGGGGTATTTTCTTCTCTTTTTCGATGAGTTTGGTGAGCATATTTTTGGGTTGTCACAGTTCAGGTGATTGGTGATGCTTAATTTGGTATAGAGGTGGCATATTTTTCAATGAACGAGTATTGCATTACTTGAGGACAAGAAATAGTTCAAGTTTACGGGTTTGAAGAGTTGGTAATTTACCAACTCATTAGGCTCTTAAACTTGAGATTTTGCTTAGTTTTGAGTTGATTGTATGGATTTTACGCCCTTTTTGCTTTTGTTGTCCGCAGATGCATAAATGTGTAGAAAAGAGAAAAAATGGAGAAAAAAAGAAGGAAATGAGAGCAAATCAGCGGTTCACCGGTGAAGACCGGTGAAACACCAGCCAAAGGCCGATTATCAATGCCTCTGTGGAATAATGCCACCGGCGAATCACAAGTTGCCAGCGGTGACTCGCCGGTCCAGCCGCTGAAAGACACCCAAGTTTCTGGAAAGTGGCATAAAGATCCGGCAGTTCACAGATTGGTATCAGCTAAATGCCAGGTGAACCACCGATGCTCACTGCAGTTGAGTGAGGGCCCATATAAGACACCCAACGGTTCACAAATTAGGACCAGCGAATTGCCGATTCCAGAATGGTGCTCAGGGGTATAATTGTCCAACATGAAAAAAGAGATAAAAAGTGCCCTACTTTTCAGGATATAAATAGCAGATAAAGTACTGTGTACTAATATACAGAAGGAGAGAAAGATAGAGAGATATAGAGAGAGAACAGAGCATATATCACATTATTGTTTCCCTTTTGAGCTTAAGAACATTCTCTTAGCAGGGATAGGGAGATTTTAATTGGTAAATTTGGAAAAAGTACTCTTCTCTATTTCTTCTTTGTAATAGTAAGTTTTAGCCATTGTTGAAGACTATTTTGTGAATTTGATTTTACTACTCTTGCTATTAAATTAAATGAAGTTATTGATGATTGTGCTTTGAAATTTCTTAATCATGAGTAGCTAAATTATTAACTAGAGGTGTGTGATGATGAATACTTTATTAGAGTGAGTATTGCGAGAGTTATCTTCATATTGTTTAAATCTTTTAGGTTCTTTTCAATCTATAAAGGAAGATCCATTAATTATGATATGGGTCTATTTGTTCTTGCTTGATTATTGCTTGTAAAAGAATAATTAAGTATTGGAAGAGAATTTAATAGTGGGTATGGATAAGAGATTGTGAAATTAGGGTAGAAATAGCTAAAATTGCAGTCTCATTCTTTATTAGCAGCTAATAGCTAGAAATTAGTGCAGCTACTAATCCAAATGTTCTTGGGTTGAGCTAAATCATGGCTAGAGGTTTGACAAAACTCTAGTAAGAGGTAGTTATAAGGCTGAAAAGCCGTAATTACCCACCTCACGAGATTATTTACACTTGTTGAACTCATAAGATGCCCTAGCTTATCCCTATCTAGTTAGTATATCATCTACACCACACCTCTAGTCTTTCACACTCTTGTTGACAACTTTACTAATCTTGCTGTTTCGTTCCACTAAACCACCAAATACAATTCACTGCAAGTTTTAATCCCCCCAATTTGATTTGATTTTATGTTAACTCTACGTGGTGCAAGCTAACTTTAATTTCTCAACTGACACTTGTAACTATCATTCACTAGTCCTTGTGGGATTTGATCCCGAAACTCATTGGGTTACTTGTTTTGATACTCCGGCCGTGTATAATCTTTGCATGAAGGATATATTTTGTACGTTATTATCCTCCAACTTCCAAAGATCGCCTACCACGACCCGTGGTATCCCACGAAGGATCGTACCATAACCCGTACCATTGGCTCTCGCCAACCCTACACCAGAGAACGGCTCCATCCTACGACTCGTGGGGCCGACCTACGGCTGGTACCACAAGTTTTCTTGTGATATTTTTTCCAACTTTTCTATGGATCTATTTTCTAATCTTGAGCCTAGTCTTAGGGAATTTTGGGGTATTACAGAACATCTATATACCTGCTCACAAAACATATTATGGGGTTTTGAGCGCAGAAGGTAAACACAGTGAGGGCACCAGGTCAGGAATAGGGGTTTGAGCACTTAGATTCCGAGGAGGAGGCAAACGTCTTGGATAATCAGGTGGCAGGTTTGTGGGGTAATGCCCAAGGGTCTGGTCAAGACACTTGGCACCAAGGCTCCGAAAATCAAGTTTAGAACCAGTACAGGTACAATTAAAACAGAAATGGTTACAGGGATAGGAGCAGAGGTTCCGAGTGGGAAGGTGATTGGAGGAAGAATGATTGATACAATAATGACCACACAAGGCTTTGTGTCCCTCCTAAGGCTCGTGATGGAGATTCTTGATCCTCAAAGTTGGAGAGTATGATGGCTGAACTGCTGAAAAAGCCAAAGTCGATCAATGATCAGCAGAAGGACATTCGGGGAGATATATATGGTATGAGACAAAAAGTTGAATAGCATGCCATAGAGATAAAGCAGATTGAGAGGCAGTTAGGTCATATGTTTACATCCCTAAACCAAATCCAGAAGGGTACAATTCCCTGAAATACAATATAACATCCAAAGAATAACAACCACAACATGGCTGTGATGACTAGTGGAGAAACTACAGTTGATTTGCCCATGCCATTTGTAGTTGAAATGAGAAAACAAAATGAGATAGATATAGAGGAGGAGGATGAGACTATAGAATAGGTGATAGAAGGTGATGCTGATTTTACCAAGACTCCAGTTGATGCAAAGGAGCTTGTGGCAGAAAAAAAACTGAAAGAGGCCCCATAGATCTTCAGGCCTATCCCTCGATCACCTCTACCGTTCCCTTAGAGGATGAAGAAGAAGGTGGATGATGGGAAATTTCAGAAGTTTTTGTCCATGATGAAGCAGTTGTCTGTGAATATCCCGTTGGTCGAGGCATTAGAGAAAATGCCTGGGTATGCAAAGTTTATGAAGTACCTGGTGACCAGGAAATGATCTGTAAGCTATGAGCCTATTAGAAACCTACAGCATTGTAGTTCCATAGCTTCACGGGTCCTTGCACAGAAGAAGGAAGACTCATGTGGCTTCACCATCCCATGCACTATTGGAGACTTTTAGTTTGCTAGAGCACTGTGTGATCTAGGAGCTAGCATCAATCTACTGCTGCTAGTTATGTTCAAATAGTTGGGATTAGGAGCCCCCACACCAACGATAATGCAACTATTAATGGCGGATCACATAGTGAAGAAGCTTTTGGGTATACTCCATGTCGTTTTAGTGAAAGTGGACAAGTTCATCTTCCCAGCTGACTTCGTGAACCTAGATTGTGAGGTAGATTTTAAGATCCCCATAATCTTGGGGAAAACATTTCTTGCCACTGGGAGAGCTTTAGTGTACATTGAAGTGGGCCAGCTGAAGATTAGGCTGAACAAAGAAGAGGTCACCTTCAACAACTATAGGTCAATGAAGTAGCCAAACGAGTGTCATATAGTCTCAGCGATTGATGTGGATTTTGAGTTTCTGGATGAATTATGAGTAGTCAAGAGACTTGCATCGTGTCATGATGTTAAATTAGGCGCTGCATGGGAGGCAACCTATAATGTGGTTTGGTAAATTCTTAGTAATCAAACTACCTATGTCGTGCCGCGATGTTAAATCAGGCGCTTCTTGGGAGGCAATCCAAGTATCTTGAATGATATGTGTTCAGTGTGCAAGTGAAACAGGGACTGATGCCAGAAAAATACAGTACAGATCTGGACTACGAGCCTCAGTACGAACCGCAGCGTAATGGTACGGCTTATGGTCCCATCTGTATTGAGAAGTAGAGAACTTGACAAGATGTAGAAGTTCATACTATGGTTGGTCATTACAAACCATACCTACATTGTACAAGTCGTAGTACCCACCATAGTGATGAACTATCGTAAGTGGTCATACCAACGAAACAGAGAGGGTCAAATTTAAAATCAACATTACAACTAGTGGTACGACTCGTAGAATCCTAGTACGAATTGTGATAATGAGTCATATTAGAATTATAGAAAGTCATATTCTCAGAAGTTCATCATATGACCACTAATACGAATCATGCCATTCTGGTAGGGGTCGTACCAATGAGTCGTGACTATGATGAAGGACACTACAAGTATCAATACGGATCGTACCACCTTGGTATGGCTCATACTGATAATCCATAGTATGATACTGAGTATGCTCTTTTTGCTTTCTTTTTCTGAAATCCCATATACTAATCTCTTCTTCGTAGGTACTGTGGCACACAAAATACAAGTAACCAAGGATGCCTAGGACAAGAGGGCCATAGATGAGATTGCAACCCGGAGGGCTTTGAGGGATGAAGCCTTTGCGTCTGAGCAGGAGATAGACTCCCCTAGTGGTTTAGTGGAGGAGTATAAAATGGATACTGATGAGACTGAAGAGCCACGAACAACTAGGGAATAGGCCAAGGCTTAGGCCATAGCTACCCCAACTACTTTGGCAGTTGCTCCCCAGTTTTAGGAGGGAGATGATGCTCAATCCCATGAGTCCGGTAGTGGCTCAAATGCAATGGAGGGGCCAGGTTAGGCCGAATCTAAGGAGGTGGCATAGGAGGATGATGATGATCAGATACCACCCCTAGAGAGCTGTATAATCAGGTTGTGTGTGCCAGGTGCTCAGGAGATTTATGAGTAGGGCCTCACCTCACATCAAAGTGGAAACCTAGGAGGAGCATTCAAGAGGAGCCGCTGGATCTTGACCAGTGCACTAAAGGAGGTCGAAGAGATGAAACGACTATTTGATTTATGTGGGTTTAGTTTGATGGCAAGAACCCCTAACAGCTTCAGTGCTGACATGGTCAGGGAGTTCTATGCCGACTACTTGGCCACCATGGAGCATCAGACTTCGACTGGGCCGAAAGTGAAGGAGCAGCCCAAACAGGAGAGAATGATAGTCCAGGGGAGGAATGTAGATGTCTCAGAGCGGGCCATTGCCTTAATGTTATATAGGCCTGATTATAAGGCCCCAACCTTCACAGCAGAGTTTGATTACCGCATTGAGGTCCTAAAAAGGGTCAAGCAGTTGAATGTGGATTACAGGCAGAGATAGGTTAGATGGTTGGCTAGAGTGATAGTTGAGGAGAAGTAGGATAAAGATTGGGTGACTAGTGGACGATAGGTGTCACGACTCGACTTCACACTATGGAAATGACACGGTACTTAAGATCACAAGTGACCCGAAGCAAACCCATGGTAAAGCATACATCTAATAAGACTAATCTGCTGAAAATAATAATAAGCAGAAGCTGACTAAGGAAACTAGAAAATACTGATTTATAACACAAAAATATGAAAATACACTGAAAACCCAAACTGAATCTATAAACACTGTCTAAAAGCCTTCTAAAAAGAACTGATGAGTTACTAGGACAAACCTCCAGCTAACTTCAATATCTGGAGACCAAACTAAAAACCATAAGATGAGAAGGAAACTTTGGCCCTCGGCAGATGAGGACTAACCATTAGAAGCTACTAGAGAATCACTAAGAGGAACTAGCTGCAGTGTTGAGGCTGGGTAGCTAAGCCTATATCATAAAATTATATAGCACATAGAAATATGCGATTGGTACTTTTAATATACTGAGTATATGAGATATAAGATAAACATAAGGATAGTGATAACATGAAACTGTACTGACAAGACATGCAATGACCTTATCTGGAATTGTATATACTGAACGAAACTAAAAATCTAATAATCCTATGGAACTAATAACTGTTTGAAGGTCATATGCATATCATGAAATCTAAAATATTGAACTAAACTAGAGACTATCATTGTACTGGTCTGAACTATATTGTGGAAGAGCCTATAACCGACATGTAACTGTGTGAGCTAGATGTGGAGTTCGATGTGTAAACCCCATCAAAGAGAGCCCACTGTATCTTGCCAGGGTACAATGGTTAAGCTGTGTGATCACTATCTAGGGCCAATTAAGGCTAATAACCTATGGTGGCACCTAGTTTTGGGAACCTGGGTGCACTAAACCCCAACCCACTCGGTGCTAAGTAAAACTCTCACTGAAAGCCTACTTATATCTTGCTGGCTGATAGCTCGAACTGATGTCCTAGGACTAAGACAGAACTACTTCTATAAGTGTTCTGAGAGTCTAAAAACCTGAAAGAAACTATATTCTATGACTTGTCAGAGCTGCTTTTTCTGAAAATGTCGTGACAGTTTGAAGAACGACAATCATGCTGATAAATTGATACTACTGAATTTAATAAAAAGACTGATAAAGAGTCAAACTAATCTACTGACATTTTCAGAGAATTCTATGTATATTCATAATATGAAAATAATAACTTTAGATCAAATCATAAACGCTGAGGAATTTATGCTTAAATAACATTCCATGAGAAAAATACAACATTCTAGACTAACTTTTAAATTATGTAAGAATCAACCCAAATATCATAATAATCTAGGGAGAAGATAATATTATGAAATATTCCTCAAAGACGTAAAATGATATGCTAGGGTGATAAAAATTAGCAAGACAACTAGAGTTTAAAAACCCTCATAATTTATCTGAAAAAGCCCTAATTCATAACTCTTGCAGGGCTAGAATAGAAAAGGTTGCCGAGGGTATTCTTTGGGACACAAGGATGCAAGAATCCCCTTGTTGAATTCCCATATACCTGAAGGAGAATTTCTCTGAAGAAGCTCTTGGAATCTGGAGAGGAAGTCAGAACCCTAGCCCTTGCCCTGAGAAGTCTGTCCAAGTGTCTATGTACTGGTCTTGAGAGAAAAGTGAGAAATGAGGGAGGAAGATCGATGAAACTTCTTAATCCTCTGATAATATACTTCAAAACAACGTAGTTTAGGTTCTAGGAGCTTAGTATTTGACAAAAATACCCCTGGGTAACTGTTTCAAAAACTGACTGTCCAGATCTAACGGGCCTCACAATGAGTCATTGGTTGTGACAACAACTCGTTGGTGCCAGACGTACTTTTGGTTCTGGATCCTTACGACAAAAGATACAATGACTCATTGGTTGAAATAATGGGTCATTATCACTACTCGTCCTAGCTACTGGAAATTCTGAATGATTCCTGGGCTTGACCAACGGACGGCAACAACGACTCATTGAATGGGACAACGGGTCATTGTTGCCACTCATTGTCACTAGATGATTTTTGAACCAA
The DNA here is from genome assembly GCA_018107945.1 of Datura stramonium. NCBI lineage: Eukaryota > Viridiplantae > Streptophyta > Magnoliopsida > Solanales > Solanaceae > Datura > Datura stramonium. Next base: position 132,366 of record JACEIK010003652.1, on the reverse strand, counting down.
CTCTGGGTATTACCCAAGGATGGACAGGATGACCAATTATATGAAATAATGGGTCGTTGTTTCCATCCATTTTCACTGGGATGACTTAATCATTTTATGGATCTCACCCAATGGCTACATAGTATGAGTCGTTAGATCAAACAATGACTCGCCATTTGGCTTATTGTTTAAGAGAAGGAATTTAGAAGGCTTCTGGACTGGGTTACTGTGAGTGACAGGATGACTCATTACTTCTTGCAATGAGTCATTCTACGGATCGTTGGTACCCTGGAGGAAATTTGTTGGATCTTCAAATGACTCTTCTGACGGATCGTTGTTCATGGTAATGAATCGTTGGTTGAGTCATTCTGAGGCAAGATTTTCTTGTTTTCTATTCCAAGTCTAAGTTTGGTCTAAGAAACTTTTGGGGTGTTACAATATCTTCCCCTTGGAAACATTCTTCCTCGAATGAAGATTAAGTAGGCTGAAAGACTGGGGGACAGAGTTGCAATCCCAAACAAAAATTAATAACTGATTACTGAAGGAGTGATTGACTCCAAACTAAGATAGACATATGTACTGAGTTATGCTACTAGAGTGCACACTAAAACATGACTAGAGCTGATGGGTATGGAACTAAATAGAGTACTGGGGAGGAATTTAGTACTTGATACTGAAGCTGAAAGGGAATAGGTGAGGGTATTTAGCCATCTTGTATGCTTCTTCTTCCCATGTGGCTCCCTCGACTAGCTGGTTCCTCCATAAAACCTTTACCGAAGTGACCCATTTGTTCCTCATCTTACGAACCCGATGGTCTAGGATCTGAATTGGAACTTCTTCATAAGAATCTAGAGGAACTATTAAGGTCAGGTCATCGATGCATTTCTTCAACAAGGACATATGGAAGATAGGGTGCACTAATGCTAACACCGCAGGTAATTCTAGCTCATAAGCCATATTGCTAATGCGTCTCATGATCTTGTAAGGGCCAACATATCTGGGACTGAGCTTTCCTTTCTTCCCGAATCTCATCACCCCCTTCATAGGTGAGATTTTCAAATATACCAAATCATCCATAGCAAACTCTAACTCCCTTCTTCTTACATCTACATACGACTTTTGTCGGCTTTGAGCTGTTTTCAGCTGTTCCCTGATAAGTTGAACCTTCTGCATGTCCTCATGTATTGAATCAAGTCCTATCAAGGATGCTTCACCAGCCTTAAACCACCCTATAGGATATCCGCACCTCCTACCATATAATGCCTCGAACCGGGCCATCTAAATACAGGAGTGGTAGCTATTATTGTATGTAAATTTGATGAGAGGTATGTGATCATCCCAACTACCCTTGAAATTGATCATGAAAGACCTCAACATATCCTCCAAAGTTTGAATAGTCTGCTTAGCCTGGCCATCTATCTGTGGATGACCAGAGTACCAAGTCCCTTATGAAATTACTTCCAGAAGTGCCAGATGAACTAAGTACCCCTATCTGAAATGATGGACAAGGGAACCCTGTGTAATCTTACTAACTCCCGGATGTATGATCTAGCATAATCCTCTACTAAGTTTGTGGTATTAACTGGTAGGAAATGTGCTGACCTAGTCATCTGGTCTACAACCACCTGAATTGAGTCATGTTGTCTGCAAGTATGAGGTAAGTCTGTGATGAAGTCCATGTTTATTTCTTCCCACTTTCAAGTAGGAATGTTATTATCTTAAGTCATACCCCTAGGTCTATGATGTTCTACTTTGACCTGTGGGAAATTTGGACACTTAGCCAAAAATTAGATTATGTCCTTCTTAATGCCATACCACAAGTAGACTTCCTGTAGATCACGGTACATCTTGGTCGCACTTGGGTGGATGGAGTACCTAGTGTTGTGAGCTTCTATCAATATCCGCTGCCTCAAGTCATCTACATTTGGAACATATCCTGCCCTGGTAATGGAGCACACCATCTCCCCTTTTGGACAACGCTTCCACTTCTTTCCTTAGGAACGCTTCCTTCAGCTTAAGTAAAATTGGGTCTTCATCTTGTTTTGACTTAACCTCCACCACCAGGGAGGATTTTGACCTATTCTAAACTACAACTCCACCTTCTGCTGAGTCAACTAACTGGACCCCTAATCGAGCTAGTCTGTGAATATCTCTAACCATCTCTTCCTTATCATCCTTAACATGAGCAACACTCCCCATACACAATCTGCTGAGAGCATCACCCACTACGCTAGCCTTACTCGGGTGGTACAAGATGCTCATGTCGTAGTCTTTCAACAACTCTAACAACCTTCTCCGATAGATTCAGGTCCTTCTGACTGAACACATACTGTAGGCTCTTATGGTCTGTAAAAACATCAACATGAACCCCATAAAGGTAGTGACTCAAAATCTTTAAGGAAAATACTACCGCTTCTAGTGTGAGATCATGAGTTGGATAGTTCTTCTTATGAACCTTAAGTTTTCTAGAGACGTAAGCTATTACCTTACCATTCTGCATCAGAACACAACCAAGGCCAACTCTAGAGTCAACACAATAGATCACAAATCCATCCGAACCTTCTGATAGAGTTAGAACTAAGGTTGTAGTGAGTCGAGTCTTCAACTCCTGAAAGGTCTTCTCACATGCGTCAGACCACTGAAACTTCACCTTTTTTTTGAGTTAGTCTGGTCAAAGGAAAGGCAAAGGAGGATAACCCTTCTACAACCCATTTGTAATAACTAGCTAGACCTAAGAAACTCCTGATGTCTGTCGAAGAAGTGGGTCTTGGCCAGTCCTTGATTGTCGCAATCTTTTGAGAATCCACCTGAATACCCTCACTGGAGACCACATAACCAAGAAATGCAATTGACGTCAGCTAGAACTCGCACTTGCCAAATTTAGCAAAAAATTGGCGGTCCTTGAGAGTCTACAAAACCATTCTCAAATGGTCTGCATGCTCCTCCTCTGTTCTAGAGTAAACCAAAATATCATCTATAAAGACAATAACAAACATATTAGGTATATCTTGAATAATTGGTTCATTAGATCCATAAATGTTGTAGGGGCATTGGTTAGTAACAACTATGAATTCATAGTAATCATAACGAGTTCTGAAGGTTGTTTTTGAAATGTTACATTCTATGACCTTGAGCTGGTGATATCTTGATCTGAGATCTACCTTGGAAAAATAGCTAGCTCCCTGAGGTTGGTAAAACAAGTCGTCAATCCTAGGTAGAGGATATCTATTCTTGACCTTAACCTTGTTCAGTTGATGGTAGTTGATGCACATACTGAGTGTATCATGTTTCTTTCGTACGAATATGACTAGGGCAACCCATGGAGAGATGTTGGATTTGATGAAACCCTTATCTAAGAGGTCTTTAAGTTGTTCCTTTAATTATTTAATCTTAGATTGGGCCATTCTATAAGGAGGATTGAGATAGGCTGGATATCTGGAAGAAGTTCTATGCCAAAGTACATTTCCCGCTCGGGAGGGACTCTGGGAAGATCTTTGGGAAATATGTAGGGGAACTCATTTAAAACTGAAACTGACTGAAGTGTCAGGGTCTCAAAACTAGAATATTTGACCCTGAACAAGTGATAGATGTACCCCTTACCAATCATTTTCCTAGCCTTAAGGTATGAGATGAACCAACCCTTAGGCATTGACGTACTACCCCTCAATTCTAGGACTGGTTTGTTAGGAAATTGAAACCTGATAACGGTTATGCAGTCAACTAAAGCATAACAAGAATGTAGCCATTCCATGCCAAGAATAAGGTCGAAATTGACTATGTCTAACTTTACCAGATCAACTGAGGTGGCTTTATGCAACATTGTAATCGGACAATCTCTATACACCCGGTCAGCTCTAACTGACTCACCAATTGGAGTATAGACTAAAAATGGCTCAGATAGGATTTCTGGACTAATATCAAACTAGACAGCAATGTAGGGAGTCATGAAGGAAAGTTTGGCTCTTGGATCTAGTAAAGCATACACATCTATTTGAAAAAGATGTAATATACTAGTCACTACGTCAGGTGAGTCCTCTTGGTCCTGACGGGAGTATAAAGTATAAAATCAGTTCTGGCGCTGATTGCCACCTGTCCTGAGGTAACACCATGCTGAGTTGGACAACCCGGTGAAATTGCTGATGTGCTGTGAGTTTATAGCACTTTTGACGCAAAAAACTGAGGAAATAAGCATGGCTTAGGTGTGCGATAATGGATATGAGGAACTTTTACTTTTTTTACAGGGAAAATAGATGTTGGAGTTGAATTATGCGAAAGATGGAGAAAATTACATAATAGTGGCTGAGTACGGATCTCAGTACGAGTCGTACCATCCTGGTATGAGCCGTACTGAGAGTCATGGAAAGGTCTATTCCAAAAGTGTTGAGCCAAAGGCAACTTACAGCTCATGGTATGAGTCAAACTATCCTGGTATAAGCCATACCATAGCAGTCATAGAAATCTTTAGAAGATGCTGCACAGAAAAAGTCTCCAGATACAAATAGTAACCACGAATCATGAGATCTACCTAAGGCCCGTACCAAGGAGCCGTGGAAAAGTTTAGAAGAAGTGAAATCTGATAGGTCTCAAGGTACGAGAAGGAGTCAAGGGTCATAGAACTGAGGTACAAGTAGTACCAAGCCATTGGTGATTATGTTAGAAGATTGTTAGAATTCTCAGTATCAAACCACGATTGACTGTACGACTCGTAGGTTCATGGGACGAGTCGTGCCTGTTCCCAACATATGGCCAGATTCAGCATACCAGTCAATGTATGAGTCAAAGGTACGATCCGTATAATCTTATTATGGGTCATAGGTGAAGTCGGCGGCAGTTCAACAATTTTCCCTATTTACTTGGGAAAAGGTTCTATATATTTGTATAAATACTTTTTAGGTGATTTTTAGTCTAAAAGGATGAAGTTATAGCACATGAAATACATTGAGAAAAATTGTTATTAACTTTTTATTCAAGTCTTAGATATTTTCTTGCATTGATTTCTTCATTGGTCTTGAATCATACTTAAAAATTGTTGCAAAAATCAAGTGGGTTTTGTTTCAATCATCTTTGCAAGTATTAAATGATGTGTTTGTCTATAAATACTTATAATTCTCTTACAACCATGAGAAGAAAAAACCTTCACAACTAGGATTGTGGGAACCATGGTGAATTAACAAACTAGGGTTGCACAAAATGATTCTATACCAATGCTAAAAACTTGTATTGTATTATCTTCATCTTTAATGTTTCTTAACAGACCGTAACGTTAGGACTTTCCTGAATTCTTTACTTGCTTGAACCTAGAGAAGTAGCGATTAGGAAAATAGAATTACAACGAAGCCTTGATCTTTATGGGTCATTGCGGTTGCAGGATAGTTAATTTGGGACAAATTAATAATGGTTCAAGTGAAATCGCACATGAGACCTAACCCGGTGATTGAGTGTAGTCATCTAATAGGGACGAACTAGTCATATGGAGGAACCTTAGTTATCAAGTTCTACAAGTAAGCATTGGAATAGATCACAAGTGTAAAACCCGAAGTAGTTATGAACCGATGAGGAACATTCACCCTAGTTAATTGCATAATCTTAATAAACAACAACCAATTCTCAATATTGTCATATAATTGATTTTATAAAATACCCTTTTGGAGATAATACAGTAAAAAGCTTAAATACTAGTGTTATTCTATATCTTGACCATATTCCCCGTGGGATCGGCCCTAACCTTTGTTGGGTTCTTTATTGATAACTATCACACCCCAACCCGAGGAAGCATGATTGGCACCTGGTGCCACCCCTAATATTAGCATACGCGATGCCCAAATATAAAACAAAGGCCAGAATTGACAAGGTTCAGCATAAAATAACATACTAAAAGTAGTAATCAATAAAATGTGACAAGTAGGTATTATGCTATTGGGGTCGTCAAGATCGCACATGACCTAAAGGAATATACAAAGGCTCGCATATCCTACTACAATATTTACCACCCAGAAGGTACTTCCTATGAGCCTCTAAGGAGTTTAATAAGTTTATACTTATCGGGACAGGGCCCCAACGTACCTAATATGTACGCAAAATTACAAAAAGGTATCTCTGAACAAGTTGGAGCTAACCACACCTGTCTGGAACTCAACTCAACCTTGAGAACCTCGTTCAGCCTAATGGTCAGGATATGCAGGAATAAATGCAGCGCCTGACTAGGGCATCAGTACACAACGTACCGAATATGAGAGGTGACAATAAGACAGGAGTTCAGAGATAATAGACAATTGACAGAACATAGAGCAATAATCTTAAAAACATAACCCAGAAACCCATGTACTAACCATAGAAATATAGGAATCTCCAAGCAACTATATATCATTACCAATCAATACAAATATAACATAATTTAACCATATCATCAATCAAGCACTGTCGGACCATCTCTTGGCTGCGTAGTTAACTTGCTCAATCCATCCGGGAGAACCAACGCAATTCTAAGATGGCTCAGACATGTCAGACCACTCTCGTATCATGTCTCGATTTGTCACTATAGAGGACGTCATCCTCAACCCCATAGGTCATTTTACACCTTGGGTTCAACCCGTCGACCGGAACCACTCTCATGCGCCGGGTATCCACAAACCGCAAGGCCTCAATTAGAACATACAATCATAAACACAAACATTCACTATCAATGTTCACAAGTAAGACCCTAAACAACTGCTAACCAAATCACGGCAGCGTCAATTGACACTCGTGACACAAACCAATTCTACAAGTTGCTCGACTCGACGATATTCCATCGGCAAACAAGTCTAACCAAAATTTATGAAAACATCAACACACAAAATCACAAAACCAGTAGCTTAACCAAGGGTACACCTAGAATGAATTCAAGGCTTCACAAAGACAGCCCACACGCATGACAGTAACACTAGCACAGGTCTATGGAAATCATGCCGAAAAAGGGAAGAAATGGCCTAGACATACCTCGAATGTCGATGAACCCAAGCTAGTCGAACCTCCACTCCTCAAGTACACCAAGATACTGATATGCTATGAATTTACAGCACCATTGATGCTTTGCACTAAGAAAATAGCATGGACTTAGGTGTATTTATGTGGATATGAGGAACTTTTCCTTTCACTTCAGGATAAATAGGTGTTGGAACAATAAATTGCAAAAGGAAGATAAAAGTGTTCAAAAAGGTGCAAAAAGTGCAGACCACAGTACGATCCATAGGATGGACCTACGAGTCGTACTGAGGGCTTTGATGAGAAGCTGAAAGATAACCTAGAAGACTGAATTTATGAGACTTGTGACGGATCGTACCATGGTGGTACAAGTCGTGGTAATCCTGTCCTGAAGAAATCTAGAAGAATTTCACTGAATACTAATTCTTAGTACGAGAGCACCTACAACCCATGAGATGAAGGTATGAGTCGTACCATACCGGTTGTAGTGAAGTTCAGAAAAAGGTTCAAAAGTTCAGGATCAAGCCACGGGTGTCAATGTACGAGTCTTAGCAAGTTGGTACGAATCGTACCTTGGCCCAACACTTAGCCAACATTCCAAGCCACGAGTTAATGTCATGATCCATGAGAAGCCCCTACGAGTTGTAGGTGGACCCTTGATGAGGTCGGCACCAGATATGGAAAGCAGTCCTGTTAGTTTAGGAAAATGATTCTTGTGTCTCTATAAATACTTTTTATGTTTATTTTTCATAGAGAGAGGACAAATAGACTTAATTCTAGGAGGAAAACATTGTAGTAAGCGAATTTGATATCATTGAGAGATAGAATTGAGTTGGTTCAACCTTGTAATCAACATTTTTTTGAATTCATCTTGCTCTTGCTGGATACTTGTTATTCAACATGTCATGGTTTAAATTGAAGGAATTGTTTTTCTCAATCATCTTTGTAAGTATTGTTATATGTTTTCAACAATGAACACAAATCACAACCTTGAAACTATGAGAGGCTAAAGCCTCCATAACTAGGGTTGTGGGAACCATGGTGGATTAACTAGCTAGGGTTGCACAAAGTGATTCTAAAACCAATACCAATTACTTATATTG
>JACEIK010003652.1:97690-124018 GCA_018107945.1 Datura stramonium | reverse complement strand
AGATCACAAGTGTATACCCAAAGATGTTACGAACCCATGGGGAACATAAACCCTAGTTATCCTTTAATTATGGATTCACAACTATAATCTTGATTTTTGCTTATTTTTAATATTTCTTTTTATTAGAATTCCCTCTTTGTGAAGTAATTACCATACAAGTTCATCTACTGGCTGTAATCTAGATTTTCCATATTCCCTGTGGGTTCGACCCCAACCTTTAAGTTTGGGTTCTTTATTGACAACATCCGCTTCATACTTCAGTTGGAAGTGTGGTTTGAGCGTTATCAGATACTGACTAAAATCAGAAAATCAACCACCAACACGCGGCTAGAAGATCCAAAAAGAGAAACAACACAAGAATAAAGTTTACTGACTAGTTCTTTATGAATTTGGCGGTAAGAAATATAAAATAACATCCTACCAACATAAACAACTCCTTAAACATCCTAAAAATTACTAAGAACCAACAAATAACAAGAACTTACCGACCAGAAACATGAAGCAGCCACTAAACTACCGGAAACACAACTCAACTATGCAATCTACTCGAAGAATCCAACTCCCCGACACCAAAACTACTTGGACTTATGACTTCTAGCTCCAAAATCCAAAGAAAACCATAGAGAGAACTTTAGAGAGGTTCTTACAAAGTAGTTTTCTAGAAAATGAATTTGGATGACCAACAATCGGCCAAAGGATCTTAAATAGTCTTCCACCGCCTTAGACCATTATGTACCTGCATGTGTGGTCTCGCAAAAATACAAATATCTCTCTACTTTGAAGTCGGATTGGCAAATGGTTCAATGAGTTGAAAACTAGACTCGTAAACCTTTAATTTGATAGGTCGTACACCCCATATATCCTTATAGATTCAGAGAAAAGCTTCGAGATATTTGACCTATATTTCAGGGAATTTCAAGAAGGAAATTTGCGATGACTTTTGCCTAATTTAATTCTACAACTTGATCGATATCCAATATTAAATATGACTATCGAGGGACTCAAATACTTCAAAACACTTCTTTCTTAGAATATTAAGTACTCTTAGTCCTACCTCAAAAGTACGGATTTATTGCTTAAACAATATGGGGCGTGACAACAATGTCCATGTCATACTCTGTAGGAGTGTGAGTTTGAGTGTTATCAAAAAGTGGTGCCATTTCCAGGGAATATGACTTAGGATTAGAGTAATTGTTGTATTTAAATTTTAGTCATTATTTAGTCATTTACATTTTTCTTTTTAGTTTGTGATTCATTCAGGCTACAGCAGGGATGCCTCATCTCAAGAACCACTTGTGAGAACACCCAAATGGAAGATAAGAGGCTACTAGTGTCCATGGGAGAGATGATAAGTATTGATATACTAGCAGCTGTCTTGATGAATTATGAGGGAGATGGAGTACCGGGGTACACGACGTTTGTAAATGCCCTAGAGGGAATGGGGTCGTATAACTTCTGGCTAAAGAAGTTAGACCTTGACTTAAAGAACCGTGCAACTCCTCCAGCAAAATTATCAGTGGAGGTACCACTATTTTTGGAACATAAGGCACCAAATCCCCATTTAAAATATACATTTTTTGGAGAAAAAAACACCTTGCCAGTAATTATTGCAGAAAACCTAGCAGACTGGCAACCGGAGGCTTTGGTTGCAGTATTGAAAAACACAAAAGGCAATAGGATGGACCATTGCGGACATCATTTAGATCCCTCAAGGCATATGCACCCATAAAATCCATCTTGAGCCAAATTGTGTACCAATTATAGAGCATCAGCGACGACTAAACCTACCTATGCAAGAGGTGTTGAAGAAAGATATTATCAAGTGGCAAGATGTTGGTGTAGATTTCCCCATTACTGATAGCAAGTGGGTGAGTCTAGTACAATGTGTTCCAAAGAAAGGTAGGATAATAGTGGTACCAAATGAGAAAAATGAGTTGCTACCGACAAGATCGGTCAGGGGTGGCGTGTGTGCATGGATTATTGAAAACTCAATAACTGGACCCAGAAGGACCATTTTCCAATGTCATTCATGGATTAGATGCTTGCCAGGTTGGAAGGTAGAGGATGGTACTATTTCCTTGTTGGTTATTCAGGGTACAATCAGATCTTTATAGCCCTAGAAGACCAAGAGAAGACCACGTTCACTAGCCTGTATGGAGCATTTTCTTTTAAGAGAATGCCCTTAGGGTTATGTAATGCACCAACCACATTCTAGAGCTGTATGATGTCGATCTTCTCATATATGTTAGAGGACACCATCGAGGTATTTACAGATGATTTCTCAGTTGTGGGTGAGTCATTTGAATCCTGCCTCAAGCATTTGAGCAAAGTGTTGAACAGATGTGAAGAAACTAATCTGGTCTTAAATTAGGAGAAATGTCACTTCATGGTCAAAGAAGGGATAGTGCTGGGTCACAGAATCTCAAAAAAGGTGATAGAGGTGGACAAGACAAAAATTGAAGTAATAGATGGATTGCCACTACCTATCTCTGTAAAGGGGCTCAAAAGCTTTTAACGGCATGCAGGATTCTATAGGAGGTTCATCAAGGACTTATCAAAGATTGCACAACCATTGTGAAAACTACTTAAGAAGGAGGTGAAGTTCATGTTTGATGAGGCATGCCTAAAAGCTTTTGAATGCCTGAAGAAGAGACTCACCACAACTCCTATTATTATAGCTCTAGATTGGTCTCTCCCATTTGATGTAATGTGTGATGCCAGTGGGCCGGCCATTGGTGCTGTCCTAGGCCAAGGGAGAGCGAAGATTTTTCACCCCGTTGATTTTTCTAGTAAGACACTTAATGCAAATCAAAAGAACTACACAGTCACTGAATAGGAGCTACTAGCATTGGTGTTTGCATTTGACAAGTTTCCAGCATACTTTCTTGGAACTAAGGTAATTGTCCATATAGACCATGCTGCACTGAGATACTTGATGTTGAAAAAGGATGCTAAACCCAGGCTGATAAGATGGGTGTTGTTGCTCCAAGAATTTGAATTTGAGGTAAGAGATCAAAAGGGAACAAAAAACCAAGTGGCCAATCACTTGTCCAGGCTAGAAGCAGAGGCTAGAGCGAAGGATGAGATTGATATTGATAAACCCTTCCCAGATGAACAACTATTCGCTGCATCTCAAGATTAGATCCCTTGGTTTGCTGGCTATGAAAATTATTTGGTGAGCGACATGATTCCAGCAGATATGACACCCCAACAAAGGAAGAAGTTCCTATTTGATGCTCGAAGATACTATTGGGATGAATCATATCTATTCCACATTTGTGCAAATGGGTTGATTCGGAGATACGTGCTAGAGGTAGAGATGTTGAGTATTTCAGAGGCTTGCCACTCATCCCCGACTGAGGGTCAGCATAGTGGTATCCGAACTGTGCACAAAATTTTGCAGTACGGGTATCATTGGCCCTCTATCCACCAAGATGCATACGATTTTTCCAAGTCATGTGATCAATGCCAAAGGCAAGGTTTCATTACTTGTAAGCATGAGCGACCATTAACCCCTATCCTTGAAGTAGAGTTATTTGATGTATGGGGTATTGACTTCATGGGCCCATTCGTTAGCTCGTATGGGATGAAATACATCTTGGTGGCATTGGACTATGCCTCAAAATGGGTGGAAGCCATTGCACTCCCTAACAATGAAGGGAAGAGTGTCACAACATTTCTATGGAAGCACATATTTGCTAGATTTTGTACTCCCAGAGCAATCATCAGTGACGGTAGGTCACATTTTTGTAATCTCCTCTTTAGAACTCTACTGGAGAAATATGGTGTGAAATATAACGTGGAAACACCTTACCATCCTCAATTAAGTGGGAAAGTGTAAGTGTCCGATAGGGAGATCAAGACTATTCTGGCCAAAATAGTAAACATCAGTCGGACAGACTAGTCTAGGAAGCTTGATGATGCACTGTGGGAATATCAAACAGCTTATAAGATCCCCATTGGCTCATCCTCGTATCAGCTTGTCTATGGCAAGTCGTGTCATCTTCTAGTAGAGTTAGAGCATAAGGAACTATGGGCATTGAAAAAGTTGAATTTGGATTGGAATGAAGTAGCCAAGTTGAGATTAGATTAGCTAAATGAGTTATATGAGTTTCGGCTTTGAGATTATCAGAGTACAACCATTTATGAAGAAAGGATGAAAATATACCATGACTAGAAGATAGCAAAAAGGAAGTTCAATGCTGGTGAATTTGTCCTACTGTTTAATTCAAGGCTCCACCTGCATCCCGATAAATTGAAATCAGGTGGATAGGACCGTATAGAGTGATGAACATGTCCCCATATGCTGTAGTGGCGCTTGAAAAAAGAGATGGTAAGAGGTTCAAGGTGAATGGGCAAAGGACAAAGCTGTATATGGGAGACACCGAAGAGACAAGAGGGATTAAGTCGGTGTACCTTAATGATGCTTGAATGATCAAGGAAGTTGCATTGTACCGCAATGTTAAATAAGGCACTTCATGGGAGGAAACCCATGGAAGGTGAAGTCTGAGTAGCCACATGTATGTCCCTTTCCCTTATTCGTATAGATGATGCTTCGGGACGAAGCATGTTTTTAAAAAGGGGGGTGCACTTGTATTTTTTCGATTTTGTTTATCCAAGAGTTTTCCTTGCTTTGTTTCTTTTCCCTCGGACATGCTATATAGTAGAACCAATATGTTTAGGTTGTTTTTGTTATTTGTTTAATTAGAAGTAGCTTAGGATTACTTTAAAACCAATAAATACACTAGTTTGATTTTTTGTAAAAAATTGACCCAGTTTAAAATTTTTAATGTTAGTTGTGTAGTTAATTGCAATTGCATGACTTCTGTGTATCTTTGTATGACATTTATATTATAAGCATGTGTACTTGTAGCTTAGGTGCATGCATCGGATGGGTGGATTCAATGCGAACCGGTACCATGAATGAGTGAGGATTCATACTTAGTTCAATATTGTGTTGAGGATCTAGAACTTGCCCAGTTGGTTTTTACAGAGGTTTTAGGATAGTTGGTTAGAAAATGATCATAGGACGTTTTGGTTTTAGCCACTTTAGCTTAAATTACCCGACCAAATAAAAATGACTCTGTTGATCCCGATTTTGAGTCTAATATTGATCATTTTTCATTGATTAACCCTTCACCTTTTCCATTGTTTAAAGTGAACCTATATTGGCCCTAGTCCCTCCTTGGACATTGTGAACTTCAACTCAGGGAAGATGCCTAAGTTGAGGTGGCTATAGTAGGGGTGCGTAGATTGCGAGGAGGTGGAAAGAAAGAAAAAAAAGTTAAAGAAGGGAGAGGTGTGGTGTGAAAAGAAAAGAAAGAAAAAGAGCTGAGAAAAAAATGAAAGAAAATAAAATAAAATAGAAAAAGAAATGAAAAATATGAGAAAAATTCGCCACACCCACATGTTGCATTTAAACGGAGAGAAGGAAGGAAAAGATGAAAAAGTGAAAAAAGGGTAAAGAGTGAAGAGTGATGCCACGAGTATGTAGTGCAAAGGAGGGTTTAGTCACTAAATTCCATATCTACCATACCCAGCTAGAAGCTTATATTACAAGCCGAACAAAGTCCTTTAGTGATCCTAGCTTAACTGTTCGAAGAGCCAAAGTAGAGAAAATATGGGCAAGCCTATGGTATCTGATATGTAGTATTTAGAACATATTTGTGAGAGAGAGAGGGTCGCACTTGTTTAGTCCCAAGTTTCATAATTTTATACATCTGTGAGTATTGGGAACTTCATTTGCTATGAGGGCACTTGGTTTGTGTTGTATTTTACCCATTGTCTTTGTGAATAACATTGGTGATAGCTCAATTCTATGTTAATAGATGGATGCCATATCTTGATCCCTATTTGTCATTGGTTGTAGTTATATGTGTGCATAGCTGACTTAGGTAGTTTGACTTTTCTTTGTAGTTAAGCATCATTTTTAGTTTTGTTTTCTTTGCCCGAGGACAGGCAAAAGTCTTAAGTTGAGGGTGTTGATGTGCTGTGAGTTTACAACACTTTTGAAACTTAAAACTGAGGAAATAAGCATGGACTTAGGTGTGATTATATGGATATGAGGCACTTTTACTTTGTTTACAGGGAAAATAGATGTTGGAGGTTGAATTGTGCGAAAGATGGAGAAAATTTCAGAAAAATGGCTAAGTATGGACCTTAGTACTAGACATACCATCCTGGTACGAGCCATACTGAAAGTCGTGGAAAGGTCAAGGCAAAAAATGTTGAGGCAAAGGCAACTTACGGCTCATGTTACAAGTCATACCATCCTAGTATGACTTGTACCATAACAGTCATAGAAAATATCAGAAGATGCTGCACAGAACAAGTCTTTAGATATGGTTAGTAACCACGAATCTTCAGATATACCTAATACCCGTACCAAGGAGCCATGAAAACTTTCATAAGAAGCGAAGAATGGTAGGTCTCAAGGTACGAGAAGGAGTCACGGGTCGTAGAATTAAGGTACGAGTCGTACCAAGCCATTCGTGATAAAGTTTAGAAGATAGCCAGAATTCTCATTATCAAACCACGACTAATTGTATGACTCGTAGGTTCATGGTACGAGTCATATCAGTTCCCAACACTTAGCTAGATTCAGTAGATGCCAGCCAATATATGAGTCAAGGTACGACCCGTACAATCTTATTACGGGTCGTAGGTGTAATCGGCAGTAGTTCAGCAGTTTTTCCTATTTACTTAGGAAAAAGTTCTAAATATATTTATATAAATAATTTGTAGGTTATTTTCAATCAAAAAGGAAGAAGTTTTAGCACATGAAATACATTGAGAAAAATTATTGTTAACTTTCTATTCAAGTCTTGGAGATTTTCTTGCATTGATTTCTTCATGGTTCTTGAATTATTCTTCATAAATTCGTGCAATAATCAAGTGGATTTTCTTTCAATCATCTTTGTATGTATTAAATTATGTGTTTGTCTATGAATGCTTATAATTCTCTTACAACCATGAGAGGCTAAATCCTCCAGAACTAAGGTTGTGGGAACCATGATGAATTAACAAACTAGGGTTGCACAAAGTGATTCTAAACCAATGCTAAACACTTGTATTGTATTCTCTTCATCTTGAATGTTTCTTAATGGAGTGCAACATTAGGAGTTGCTTGAATTCTTTACTTGTTTGAATCTAGAGAAGTAGATATTAGAAAAAGAGAATTATAACAAAGCCTTGATCTTTATGGGTCATTGTATGACTTGAGCTGCAGTCCCAGGATATTTAATTTGGGACAAATTGATAACGGTTGAAGTGAAATCGCTCATGAAACCTAACCCGGTGATTGAGTATAGTCATTTAATAGGGAAGAACCAGTCATTTGGATGAAACCTAGTTATCAAGTTCTACAAGGAAGCATTGGGATAGATCACAAGTGTAAAATCCGAAGTAGTTATGAACCCATGGGGATCACGCTTCCTAGTTAATTGCATAATCTTGATAAACAACAACCAATTCTCAATATTGTCTTATAATTGCTTGTATAAAACCCTCCTTTTGGATATAAAACACTTAAAAGCTTAAATAGTAGATTATCACGGTCTGTTCTCTGTTGGGAATACTCAAACTGACCTGTTCGCGCCCGCTTACTTTCCCTTTTTATCTCCTTCAGTTTCTCCGCCTCTATCTGCTGTGCATGGATGATGAGACTGGAGATGTATGCGGTTATTCACTCCTTCGCTACAAAGTTCGAGACTCCATTCACGAACTTGAGCATGCGAGCCCTCGGCTCAGCAACCATTTATGGAGCATACATTGACAATTGAGTGAACTTTAATTCGTACTCCTGTACTGTCATGTCATTCTGCCTCAAGTTCATAAACTAAGAAGTCTTAGCTTCCTTTAACTCCTGGGGAAAGAACCAATCCATGAATGCAGTCACAAACTCATCCTATTCCACCAGACCTGCACCATTCCACCTTCCCTCCTTCCACTACTTATACCAAATCTAAGCCACCCCTTCAACTAATAAGCAGCCAAATTCGCACTTTCAACCAGGGTAACACTCATGATTTGGGTGATCTTCTGAATCTCATCAATGAATTCCTATGGGTCCTGATAACGTCCAAACTACACCCTTCTCTATGAAAGAGCGTAAATGGTCATTGTATCAAAATAAATAACCCGACGGATGTCGGGGTCGAATCCCACAAGGAATGTAAAATGATCATGCAATAGTTGTATATTAACTTGAATTAATTTGCATCAATGTACAATACAAGTAAATGAAAATTTTGGGGGAGTAAATGCAATAATACTATTGAATCTAAATGCAGCTAATCAAGAGAATAAGATAACCAAAATCGAGAAATAACAATGAGCAAAGACTAGAGATTTGACGTAAATGGGATGCCAATTGAATTGTGATTTACTAGACAATCGAGTTATTACTAATATGTGTAAATAACCTTGGAAAATATGGTGCCCGATGTTTTTCAACCACTTGCGCACTTTTTTCTAAAGTTCTTTCAAACCCCAAGGTGCAATTCAACTATTCCAATATGGTTTGGGTAAGGGGTTGAGCCATTTCTAGCCATCAACCTTTAATGGGATTATGACCATGGGTTTTGACTATTTCTAGCCCAGCCCTACATAAAAAAATTCCAACCCACTATTAACTTCTCCCCCATTACTTAATTTCTCTTTTTCAAGATAAAATTAAGCAAACAATACCCATATTTGCAACTATGGGAAATCAACTATAATTTGAGGAGAAATCAATAGATTTTCACTAATTAAGTGATAATAAGATAAATCTAGCAATACCCAATTAAATTAAACACCCATCATCACAAACCTCTAGCTATAGATTTAGCTACTCATAATGGAGAAATACAAGAGCTTATTTGTCAATAGACTAAACAATTTCATAATTAAGAGTAAACACAATGAAACTCAAAATGTTCTACAATGGTTGGTATACCTTGCAAAAGAAGATGAAGATGAAACAAAAATATTCAAAACTCTATTTTCTATGTAAATCTCTCTTCCAAAAGTTATGGGGAATAAAAATCTGCTTGTTCAGAGTACTTTTCTAGAATATGTACAAAAGTAGATCACAACATTCTCCTCTTTTTTTTGGGTTGGATATTTTTGCCCTTTTCAGGTGTCTTTCACTGACGAGTCACTGGCGGTTCATCGGTGTCCATCCACGGGCTGCCAGTTGGTCTCTTCTAGTGTCTAGTGAATTCAAGAGCAAACCAACGATGGCACCGGTGGTTTGCCAGCTTCTATTTCGCGAGCCGCCGATTGCAATTGTTCCTCATTCCAGTGGGTGCCTGCAGTCAGCCAGCATTTCGCTGATGTTCTCTAGTGGAGCGCTTGTTTCCACCAGAATCTCATTCTTTTACTCTATTTAATTCTCCTTCTCTTCAAGTTAGGTACCTGCAACATCCAAAGGAGAAAGGGCATAAAATCCATCTAAAAGACTTAAAAGCTAAGCTAAAGTTCATGCTTAAAAGTCTAATAAGTTGGTAAATTACCAACTCATCAAACTCCCAAACTTGAACCATTGCTTGCCCTCAAGTAATGTAATTCTTTTCAATTGAGCAAATGGGAATCATGTCAAATTTGAATTTATGCATCAAGGACCACTAGACCTAAGACAACCCGAAAATTCTCACCAACTCAAGGAAAAGAGAGAGCAGCCCCCCTAAAAATGTGGAAAAGTTTCAAGAGGCAACCACAATGCAGAGACACGATTCACGACTGCTTTCATTTTTCGAGCAAGGGCATGGTTTATCTAATCAAACACACATAGCAGCTCAAGTCATAATCACTTCATATTCAGAGTTTGCCTTGGAGCGCACACCTTTACATTAATGCAAGTATGTCCTCAAAAGGGAGTGATGCCACTAACAAAAAGAGAGAATCCCCTTTCTTATCATAAATCAATGCACACAAAAGGGATTATAGAATATGATGATCACACTCACTCTCACAAAAGAAATCTCCATACACACAACTTGAACTATAGGCTTGCCCCTCTTGTAACTCTCCACTAATGTAGAACAACTACACTCAAAATCAATTAGGACTTCCGAGTCATGGTGAAGGCTAGGGGTAAGGGTAGAACAAATATTTAGCTCTAGTGACTAGAACATCCATAATTTCTTTTTGTGATCACTTTTATCCTCCCCATCATACTCTTTAGATCATTCCACCTTATTCCTCCTTTTTCATCATCTTCAATATTTTTATTTCTCAAAAGCCCTTCTTGTAGCTCTTTTGGCTCTCACATAAGCCTTGTCGAAGCAAGAGGTAGCACCATTTTGCTATTCTTTGTATCTTTTGATGATTCAAGAATTCTCAACCCATTATTTCATTCATTTTGATCACAATTTGGTGCTACCTCACATTTAGGCTCATCACATTTCTCCCTTTCTTGTAAAACCCCAAACTTAGGCTTTTTTGCCTCTTTTTCATGGATTTTCTTATCTATCCCTATGTCTTGGACTTCAAGCCCCCATTATATCCATTCCTTCATCACTACCAATTAGGGAGTATGGGTTCCAAAGAAGAGATACAAAAGGGACATAGGCTTGTAATGTGGTTTTCAAGAATAAACAGTCCAAAGGATCAACATTGGCTAGCTAGGGAAGACATTTTTAGAGGTCATTTTGGGTGAAGTGACTAATCAAACAAAGGCCTAATATCATGTTCTAAGTGAAACTATATCTAGGATTTTGCCTAGGGCAGGTTCTAGACAAGAAGAGATGCATGAGATTCATTTAAACAACCTTACCACACAAGGCATCACACCCAAAGAGTTCACACAAGTCATTATTATCACAATATTTTGATTCAAGACAATAAAACATGCAAATTTAAAATCCAAATAGGGAATATACGATGTATGAAAAGAGAGTGCTACCTTTCCCACTTCAAATGCCCTTTTTTGTTTCAACTTCATTTTTCATGCCACAAGAATTTTTGGTGGTACCTCTTAAAAATATTTACACAAAAGACTCAAAGAAAGACATGACATTTTTCCTTAAGAGAGTCGCCTCACAATCTATTATTGGGAAATGTCAACCTGGTTTGACAACAAAAAGAAAAGAAAAAAATGCTCCTTGGAAAAGAATTGTGGTATGAAGAAAACCCTTGAACTTTAATTACTATCTACTATTTACAAAGGCGAAAATCAAACTTTGGGTCACAACTTTAGGCAATAAGAACAAAGACCCATTCATTGGCACTAATAACATTTCAGTTCATTACTCCATATCTCAACAACCATAAAGATAAGATACACACTCCCCTCCCCCCAACTTAAAAGAACACATTGCCCTTAATGTTAAAAGGGAAGAACAACAAGTAGAAGGGGACTACCTAAAAGATTTAGTGATTTGGATGAGGGACCCATGAGTACGTGGCTTCATCAAAATTCCATGAAGCAGTTCCATTGCAGATGGCATCAATAGATCAGGTGGGAGTTCCAGCAGTTTCCCTGGTTCGGGAACCACCCATTTATCCACCAGGGTTCTGAGCTCATGATATGAAGTGGTATCCACCCAACTGGGTGTCCATGATGGATCTATTTCTCTCACAGTGAGCATTCGACGGGGTGGTGGCCGTCTATGATATATCTCTTCATTAGACACTATTTCTGACGAACTATCAAACCCCACGCACCAATCATCCGACGGGCTCTTGGGCCCCTCAAACTGGGTAGCCACGGCTACGGGTTCATGAAGGTCAAGAGTTCAGGAGGGTAGAGTATCCGTGTGACTTGCCACATCCTCCCTTAAGGTAATCACTTCATTTCTAAAACCTTAACTTTAGCATAGAGGCCTCTCAACTTTTCTTTTGCAGGTTGCATGGCCTTCTCAATGGTTTGCTGGATCATGAAAGGTATTGTTTTGGCCAACTTTACAATCTGATTCTCATGAGCTTAGGCCATTTGTGCTATCTTTAACAAGTCAGTAGGCAGAGAGGTGGTGACTACAGTTGCTTGGGAAGACCTTGCGGTTGTGCTAGAGAACATAGACAATGGCGGGTTAATTCTGTCCACCATTCCTTTGGGCTGCTTTGAAGCAGAGCATCTTTATCAGTTTTCGTGTCTAATGACATCACTCTATCAGCCCTCACATTTCAATCAACTGGCCGACAGAGAGGGCATGAGGCACATAGGCATAATATACTCACAAGGCTGGGACAAGGCAACGACGTTGCCTGTTTCTTGGCCTTCTTTTTGAATTGATCTATAATGATTTCACCAACATTGATGTGTGTCTGATCCACGATGCAGGCCACAAAAATTGCAACCTCAATGGGGACCTGCGTTGTATTCTTTGAAGGGATAATCCACGCACATACCAAATCCATCTACATGCGAGCTTAAAATTTTAGATCATGGAGGTGAATCATTCCTTTGAAGTGGCCCACTGTGGTTGATCTCTTGCAATTATGCGAACTACCCATCGAAACTTATTTTATTTATCTCCCACCTTTCTTCTAAACTCAAACTAGGCTTGATTGGTTCAGCCCAATAGATGGAATTGATTGCTTATGGGGTGATGTTCACTTCTTGTCCCTGCACCCACACAGACGGAAGACATGTCATTGTGTCTACTTGGCCTTTGTGCTTCAAAGTGATTTGTTATGCCCTGTAAGAGGAGTAGAACTCCAACACCAACATAGTGTAGTAGGGACCTATGGTTATAGTAAATGGACCCCAATCCCGAATGTCGATCTGATTGTAAATATTAGGAAAGTCATCCTTGAAGGATTCCACCTCAAGTTGAGCTTCTGTAGTGATGGACCTCTTCTCCTTGAAGGACATATAATAAGCTTCCATTCTGTCCAACCCAACGCGAAGTTGTGCAATACATTGGGCCTCATCAAAATGTAAGTCCTGTATGTAGGTGTTGGTCATTGGGTCTTTCCTTTTGCTATTCTATCTGGAGGTGTACATGATGTTGCAGGCTACTATTAGTATCATACAAAGATTTAAAAGGAGAACAATAGAAAATTGAAAAATTGAATGATATCCAAGTAGAAGTGGAGAATTGTTAACACTAGTAATACCAGCGGAACATCGGTGAAAAACAAGTAATGAACCGCGAAGCGCCGATGAGCTGTCGTCATAAAGCAATAAGCTGGGCAGAGACCTCCTACACCAGCGTCACACGGGTGAATCGCAGCTCTCGAAATGAGAAGCGCCGATGAAATGCGGGTTCTTGGCAGTGTCCTGTAACCTCACGATCAAACCCACGTTTCAACCAGCGATTCGCCGAACAAGACCGACATGTCATCGATGGGCTGCTGCACATTCAAGTGATCCAAATTTCTTCCAAAATAAATATTCTTCCTCTTGTTACTCCTCACTATCCCTCACATAATTAGTTACAACCAAAATTACAACGATGATTTTCCCTTAAGAAAGTCGTTACTCTATCTATCATTGGGAAAATCGTGCATGCGTAGCACATGGGGTTCCTCAGACTTCACCCCCAAATTAGAATCAAAAAAACAAATCATGAATCACACACAACAAGTAAGATACCCATAGTAACATGTGAACCCCAAGATAGCACCACCAACATACCCGCTACATGAACATTAGTCAATCAAGGAAAAGCAAAGAATGGTGAACATGAGTGGTACTAAAATCTATTCTAGAATGCTTGAATTCAAATTTACATTCTCAATTAAAGTGTAAGCTAGGAGATACATACCAAGTTGAGAAGGGAGAAATAAGTAGGGAGAGGAAAGCTTTGTGACTTTCTCACTTATGTCGCCTTCAAATTCATGGGACTTCTGGTGAGGTGAGATTGGTAATGGGAGAGAGTTATTTAAAGGTTAAGAGGGGAAAGTGATTGGGTAAGAGGAAGGTGGGTGATAATGGATTTTATGTTGGGAAGGTGGTTTGTTGGGAATTTAAGAGATGCTGAGAAAGTGAAAAGTGTGGGAAAATGGAGAAGTGGGAAGGGTTTAATGAAATAAGGGTTGTTTTGGGAATTTGGATTGGGTTTCAGGTTTTTGGGTCGGTTGTTAAATGGTTGGTCAACATTCTTAACAGAAACGGATATCTGGATCTGTGCTTGCTGGTGATACCTAGCGAATACTGATAATGCTCAAACTCACACTTTTCATGAAAAGTATGAAGCGGATGTTGTCAATAAACAATCCAACAAAGAGATTGGGGTCAAACCCACAGGGAATTAGGTAAGATCTAGACTAATGTCGATACTTAAACGTATTGGTAAGTTATCTTCAAATTGAGGGGTTTTAAAGGAAAACAATAATAAAACAAGATTGCAATTGTGGTTGTTATCAAGATTTGCAAACAACTAGGGTAAGTGTTCCCCATGGGTTCATAACTAATTCGGGTATACACACGTGATCAATCCCAATGCTTACCTGTAGAACTGATAACTAGGGTTCATCCAAATGACTTATTCGTCCCTATTGGATGACTATACTCAATCACCAGGTTAGGTCTCATGAGTGATTTCAAACTAACCGTTATCAATATGTTCCAAATTTACTTTTCTGCGACCGCAGCACACGTCATACAATGATCAGAAAAATTAAGGCTTTATTGTAATTCTTTTTTCCTAATCTCTACTTCTGTAAGTTCAAGCAAGTAAAGAATTCAGGCAAGTCCTAACATCGCACACCGTTAAGAATGTTTAAAGATGAAGAGAATACAATACGAGCATTTAGCATTGGTTTTGAATTTACTTTGTGTAACCCTATTTCGTTAATCTATCATGGTTCCCAGAATCCTAGTTGTGGAGGATTTAGCCTCTCATGATTGTAAGATTGTAATTAGCATTCATAGAAAAATACATAATTAAATACTTACAACAATAATTGGAAGAAAACCTGCTTTTAATATTGATGAAAAAAATCAAGACAATTGACAAACCAAGTGTTGATTCTAAGAATTGCTCTCCAAAATTTGATAATAATTCACAAATAATACTTTTCTCAATGTAATCACATGTCTACTACCTTCTCTCTATGTTGTTCTACTAAAACAAAACAATAAAGGTATTAATACAGACATCAGAAACCTTTTCCTAAGCTAACAGGGAAATTTCCATATCTAGCGCCAGCACGAATTACGGCTGGTCACATGACTCGTAACAGGATTGTATGGCTCGTATCTGCCTCTTGTACATCCCTTGGCTGCTGATGATTTGAATAAGTGTTGGCAACAGGTAAGACTCGTACCAGAGTCCTACGAGTCATACAATCCATCCGTGGCTTGGCCCTAAGAACTTTGATGTCCTCTGAAGTTTTCTATGAGTGTTGAGGTACGCCTCGTACCTTCCTCCTACAACTCGTAACTGCTTGTTGCATCTGGAGTTCTACCAAGTTTTGAAGAATCACTAAATCTCCCCATGGCTCATGGTATGGGTCGTAAGTAGATGTTACAATCCGTGGGTTCCACCCATACCAAGAGTCTACTTTGTGCAAATTTTCTCTGAAGATCTCCACGACTCCAGTTATGGCTCATACTATCTTGGCACGACTCGTACTGAGAGTCGTACTCTGTCCTCACATAGTTTCAACATTCTTAGTTTTTCCATGAGTCTTAGTACGACTCATACAATCAAGGTACGGATCGTACTGAGATTGATACTTGGCTGATTTTCTGCACTTTTATGCATCTTTTGCACATTTTTGCTCCAACACCTATTTTACCTGAGAAAAAAAGGAAAAGCACTTCATATCCATATAAACATACCTAAGTCCATGCTATTTTCTCAGTTTTAAGTGCCAAAAGCGTTGTAAACTCACAACACATCAACACCCTAAAATTAAGACTTTAGCATGTCCTCAAACAAAGAAAACAAAAAAAAACTAAAATCGACACTTAACTAGAAAATAAACCTAGAATACTACAGCCAACATCAATTAAAATTTGCACCATAAACTTAAACCACTTTTGACTCTAATTCTGGTAAACAAAATCAGCATATGCACATCAAGCAACCACAAACTATGATAAACCGGGATCAAGATATGTTATCTAGCTATTAGCAGATAGTCAAGTCATCACCAATGCTTTTCACACAGACAACTACAAACTCAAACACAAACTATGTACCCTCACAACAAATGAAGTCCCCCACTCATAGATATAGAAAAATATGAAACATGGGACTGAAGAATTAAGACTCTCACCCTCGCAAGTAAGTTCCAAATACTGCACATCGGATACCATAGGCTTGCCCTTATTTTCTCTACATCGGATTTTTAGATGGTCGGGCTAGAATTACTGTAGGACTTGATTCGGCTTGTAATATAGGCTTTCGATCTGGGTATGGTAGATATGAAATCTTTTTAGTGACTAAACCCTCCTTAACACTACATACACGTGGCGCCATTTTCACTTTTTTCACCCTTTTTGCTTTTTCCAACTTTTTCTTCCCTTTTCACCATTTTTATGCAATTGTATGGGTGTGGTGTGTTTTCACATTTTCATTCATTTTTCTCTTTTTGTATCTACTTTTCAATTTTTCTTTTTCTTTTTCTTTTGTTTTGTCACGCCACACCTCAGTTTTAATCCTTTTTCTTTTCTCTTTCTTTTTCACCTCCCAAAGAATTAAGCACACCCACTCTAGCAACCCTCAACTTAGAAATTTTGACTATGTTGAGGTTCACAATGTCCAAGGAGGTAACGGGGCCAATACAGGTTCATTATATAAATGGGTACAGTTAATTGGTTAATAAATAAGTAATGGTTCATTTAAGGCTCAAAATCGGGATCAAGGGAATCATATTATTCCGGTAGGGTACTTTAAGCTAAAAATTTGCTAAATAAAAATGGCTTATGATCCTTTCCTAACCAACCATCCTAAATCCTATATAAAGACCAACCGTGCAAGTTCTAGATCCTTTACGCAGTATTGAACTAGGTATAGACCTCACTCACTCATGGTGAATGTTTTGCATTCATTCAACTTGTCCTATTTATACATGGCTAACTAGAACTACTCATGCTAATACATTAAATGACACAAAAAGATCCACAAAAATCATGCTTTTCAATCAACAAATACATAACTAACTATCAAAATTTGTAAACAAGGTCAATTTTTTAAACAGGGTCAATTTTTCCAAACTTCAAAACTAGTGCAATTTATTGGCTGAGTACTCCTAAGCTACTTTCTAATTAAACAAAAACATCATTAACATGTCAGTTCTACTAGATAGCATGCCCGAGGGAAAAGAAACATGGTAAGAAAAACCCTCGAACGAATCCACAAAAACCCAAAAATACAAGTACACCCCCTCCCCTTTTAAAAAGCATGCTTTGTCCCTGAAGCATAGAATATAAAGTAGAAGGAAGGGAATATACCTGTGGCTACTCAGACTTCACCTTCCATGGGTTGTCTCCCATGCAATTCCTGATTTAATGTCGTGGCACGATGTAACTTTCATGATTCTTCAGGCATCATCAAGGTACACGCCTCAATTCCTCTTATTTCCTCAATGTCTCCCAGATATAGTTTTATCCTTTGCCTATTCACCTTGAACCTTTTTCGAACTTTATTTTCAAGTTCCACTGTTCTGTATGGGGACACATTCATCACTCTATATGGTCTCATCCACCAAGATTTCAATTTTTCAGGATGCAAATGGAGCCTTGAGTTGAAAAGTAGGACCAAATCACCAGTATTGAACTCCCTCTTTGCAATCTTCTTATCATGATAGATCTTCATTCTTCCTTTATAAATGGCCGCATTCTCATAAGCTAGAAGTCGGCATTTATCTAACTCATTGAGCTGGTCAAGTCTCAACTTGGTTGCTTCATTCCAATTTAAGTTCAGTTTTTTTAGAGCCCATAATGCCTTATACTCTAACTCAACCGGCAGATGACATGACTTTCCATAGACCAGCTGATATGGAGATGAACCAATGGGGGTCTTCGAAGCTGTTCGGTAGGCCCACAACGAATCGTCGAGCTTCCTAGACCAATTTGTTTGGTTAGTATTCACTATTTTAGCCAGGATGGTCTTTATCTCCCTGTTTGAAACTTCCACCTGCCCACTTGACTGAGGATGGTGAGATGTTGCCACCTTATGATTGATTCCATATTTCTCCAGCAGGATTCTAAAGTGGTGGTTACAAAAGTGTGATCCACCATCATTGATGATTGCTCTAAGAGTACCAAACCTATCGAATATGTGCTTCCGCAAAAAAGTCGTGACACTTTTTCCTTCATTGTTAGGTAGTGCAATAGCCTTCACCCATTTAGAGACGTAATACACCACCACCAAGATGTATTTCATCCCATATGAGCTAATAAATGGGCCCATGAAGTCAATACCCCATAGATCGAATAACTCAACTTCCAGGATAGGGGTCAATGGTAACTCATGCTTGTGAGTAATTCCACCCTGTCTATGGCACTGATCACATGCCTTGGCATAATCATAGGAATCTTGGTGAATAGAGGGCCAATAATACCCGCATTGCAAGATTTTGTGTGCAGTCCGGATACCACTATGATAACCCCCAACTAGGTATGAGTGACAAGCCTCTAGAATGCTCAACATTTCTACCTCTAGCACACACCTCTAATTTATCCCATTTGCACAAATGCGAAATAAGTATGGTTCTTCCCAATAGTATCTTCGATCACCGAATAAGAACTTCTTCCTCTGCTGGGCAGTCATATGTACTGGCATCAGGTTGCTGACCAAATAATTTGCAAAATTAGTGAGCCAGGGAATCAAGTCATGAGATGCAGATAATACCTATTCATCTGGGAAGGAATCATCAATATCAATTTCCTCTCTTGCTCTAGCCTTAGATTCCAGTCTAGATCGGTGATCAGCTACCTGATTTTCAGTTCCTTTCTGGTCTTTCACTTCAAACTCGAATTATTGGAGCAACAACACCCATCTGATCAACCTGGGCTTGGCATCCTTTATAGACATCAGGTATCTCAAAGAAGCATGGTCTGTATGGACGATCACCTTAGTTCCAAGCAAGTATGCTGGAAACTCTTCAAATGTAAAGACCACTACTAGTAGCTCCTGTTCTGTGATAGTGTAGTTCTTTTGCGTCGTATTAAGTGTTTTAGCATAATAAATTAGATGAAAAATCATCACTCTCTATTGTCCCAAGACAACACCGAGAGTGACCCCACTAGCGTCACACATTACGTCAAATAGAAAAGACCAATCTGGAGCTATAATAATAGGAGCAGTGGTGAGTTTATCTTTCAAGCACTCAAAGGCCTTTAGACATGCCTCATCAAATACGAACTTCACCTTCTTCTCAAGCAATTTGCATAATGGTTGTGCAATCTTTAAAAAGTCCTTGATGAACCTCTTGTAGAATCCTGAATGGCCTAAAAAGCTTCTGACTCCTTTTACGGAAATAGGTGGTGGCAATCCTTCTATAACTTCAATTTTCGCCTTGTCCACCCCAATCCCTTTTCCAAAAATTTTTTGACCCAGCACTATTCCTTCCTTGACCATGAAATGGAATTTTTCCCAATTTAGGACTAGATTAGTTTCTTCGCATCTGTTCAGCACTTTGCCCAAATGCTTGAGGTAAGATTCTAATGAGTCACCCACAACTGAGAAGTCGTCCATGAATATCTTGATGGTGTCCTCCACCATATCCGAAAATATAGACATCATGCAGTGTTGGAATGACCCTGGTGCATTACACAATCCAAAATGCATTCTCCTAAAAGAAAATGTTCCATAAAGGTAAGTGAAAGTGGTCTTCTCTTGATCTTCTGGGGCTATAGTGATCTGATTGTACCCCAAATAGCCATCAAGAAAATAGTACCAGCCCCTACCTGCCAACCTTTCAATCATCTGATCTATGAATGGCATCAGAAAGTGGTCTACCTGGGTCCAGTGGTTGAGCTTTCTGTAATCCGCACACACACACCATCCAGTGACTGGTCTTATTGGTATTATCTTATTCTTCTCATTGGGTACCACTGTGATCCCACCTTTCTTTGGTACACACTGTACTGGACTTACCCACTTGCTATCTGCAATGGGGAAAACTACACCAGCATTTAGCCACTTGATAATCTCCTTTTTCACTACTTCCTGCATTGGTGGGTTTAGGCGCCGCTGATGCTCTATACTTGGTGTGCAGTTTGGTTTGAGCTGGATTTTGTGAGTTATGACTGGAGGGATCCCAATGATGTCAACAATGGTCCAGCCAATTGCCTTTTTGTGCTTTCTTAACACTGTGACCAAAGATTCTACTTGCCAATCTTTCAAGTCGGCTGCAATAATCACTGGAAATGTGTTTTCTTCACCCAATAATGCGTACTTGAGGTGAGGAGGTAATGCCTTCAGTTCAAGAACTGGTGGTTCCTTCACTGATGGCTTTGCTAGTGGAGTCACACGGTTCTTTAAGTCAAGGTCTAACGTTTGAAGTTATATGATCCTATTCCTTATAGGGCATTTACCAGCTCCATGTACCCTAGTACTCAATCTCTTTCATAGTTTATCAAGACGGTTTCTATTGTGTCAACATTCATCATCTCTCCCATAGGCACTAGCAACCTCTTGTCATCCATTTGGGTATTTGCAAAGGTAGCTCCCTTGGTGTTAGACTGAATGAATCACAGAAGAAAAACAAAGAAAACATAAATGGGGAAATAACACCCAAATGTTAAATACAGGAAATTAATTTAGTCTTAGTTGTATTCCCCGGCAACGGCGCCACTTTTTGATAATGGTAAAACTCACACTTCCTAGAAAAGTATGAAGCACACATTGTCCATAAAAAACCCAACAAAGAGGTTGGGGTCAAACCCACAAGGAATAGGGTAAGATCTATACTAATGCCAGTACTTAAACTTGTTGGTAATTTATCTCCAAATTGGGGGGTTTCAAAGGAAAACAATAATAAAACAAGATTGCAATTGAGGTTGTTATCAAGATTTGAAAATAACTACGGTAAGTGTTCCCCATGGGTTCATAACTACTTCGGGTATACACACGTGATCAACCCCAATGCTTACTTATAGAATTGATAACTAGGGTTCATCATAACAAATGGCTTGACCCTATTGGATGACTATACTAAATCACCAGGTCAGATCTCATGAGTGATTTCAAACTAACCGTTATTGATATATTCCAAATTAACTTTCCTGCGACCGCAACTCAAGTTATACAATGATCATAAAAATCAAGTCTTTTTTGTAATTCTCTTTTCCTAATATCTACTTC
Source organism: Datura stramonium (assembly GCA_018107945.1). NCBI lineage: Eukaryota > Viridiplantae > Streptophyta > Magnoliopsida > Solanales > Solanaceae > Datura > Datura stramonium. The sequence continues at coordinate 102,827 of JACEIK010003652.1, read as the reverse complement.
TCTAGGTTCAAGAAAGTAAAGAATTCAGGAAATTCCTAACGTCGTGCACAGTTATGAAATGTTTAAATATGAATATCATACAATTCAAGTGTTTAGCATTGGTTTTGAATCACTTTGTGTAACCCTATTTCGTTAATCCATCATGGTTCCCACAACCCTAGTTGGGGAGATTTTAGCTTCTCATGACTGTAAGATTGTGATTAGCATTCATAGACAAACACATAATTAAATACTTACAACAATAATTAGAAGAAAACCTACTTTGAATATTGATGAACAAAATCAAGAACAATTGATAAAATAAGTGTTGATTCTAAGAATTGCTCTCCAAAACTTGATAATAATTCACGAATAAAACTTTTCTCAATGTAATCACATGTCTACTACCTTCTCTCTATCTTGTTCTACTAAAACAAAACATTAAAGGTATTTATACAAACATTAGAATCTTTTCCTAAGCTAACAGGGAAATTTCCATATTTGGCGTTGGCTCGACTTACAGTTGGTCATACAACCCCTAACAGGATTGTACGGGGCGTACCTGCCTCTCACATATCCCTTCGCTACTGAAGATTTAACTAAGTGTTGGCAACTGGTATGACTCATACCAGAGTCCTAAGAGTCATACAATCCATCCGTAGCTTGGCCCTAAGAACTTTAACATCCTTTGAGGTTTTCTACGAGTGTTGTGGTATGCCTCGTACCTTCCTCTTACAACGCGTAACTGCTTATTGCATCTGGAGTTCTTACAAGTTTCTAAGAATCACTAAAGCTCCCCTTGGCTTATGGTATGGGTCATTAGTTGATGTTACCATCTGTGGGTTCCACCCGTACCAAGAGACTGCTTTGTGCAAATTTTCTCTGAAGATCTCCAGGACTCCAGTTATGGCTCATACTGAGAATCGTACTCTATCCTCATATTGTTTCATCCTTCTAAGATTTTCCATGAGTCTTAGTACGACTCGTACAATCAAGGTACCGCTCGTACTAAGATTGGTACTTGGCTGATTTTCTGTACTTTTATGCATCTTTTGCACATTTTTGCTCCAACACCTATTTCCTCAGAAAAAAGTAAAAGAAACTGATATCCATATAAACATGCCTAAGTCCATGCTATTTTCACAATTTTAAGCATCAAAAGTGTTGTAAACTCACAACACATCAAATACCAGCCATTCGCAGATTTGGGTGCCGATGATCATCACCCTTTTAGTTCTCTGGTTCCTACCCGGCGAGACTCCAACATCTCGCAGGTTGATAGCGGTGATTCTCCAATTAAGTCGCTAATGTTATTATAACTCCTATGTATACTGGATGAATTCGACAATTTTTCGGTGGGCCACGCATTGGCATCACGATTCACCAGTTGGCTCACCGAACATACTCTAAATTCCCAGGTGCACTGGCTCGAGCCGGCGCTTCACTGGTGGTTCGTGGAGTGATATCAGTGTTCCGCCGCTAAGTCACTAGTTTCCTCTCTACTCTCCCCTTATTTTTTTCATCACCTATAATAGGGTGGCTCCTTGAGATTTTGCACCTGTGTTCCGCTAGCTTGGCGCCGGTCATGCCCTGGTCTTCTTCTCCTATCCTCCAATCTACCTACAATAATCAAAACAACAAAACATTAAAATGTTCAAGATAAAAATTATTGGGTTGCCTCCCAAGAAGCGCCTCAGTTAACGTCGTGGTATGACGGAGGCTCATTGTGTGATATGGCTCATCCAGGTACATGACCTCCATTCGACCAACCTCCTCCAACACTCCCAAATATTTTTTTACCCTTTGGCCATTCACTTTAAAATTTGACCCATCTTCTCCTTCAAGTTCAATGGCACCATTTCCAAAAACTTGGGACACCTTAAATGGCCCTTACCATTCAGATTTGAGCTTCCTTGGGAATAACTTCAGTCTTGAATTAAAGAACAGTACCAAATCTCTCGGAATAAAAATTTCGATGCAAGATTTTATGGTCATGGTAATGCTTCACGCGGTCCTTATAAATAGTTGTGTTCTCATATTCCCACATTTTAAATTCATTCAAATCATGTATATTTTCCACTCACCCTTGGACGGCTCTTCCCCAATCAAGGTTCAAGCTCTTTAGTGCCCACAAGGCTTTATGTTCTAGCTCAATAGGGAATCCAAAAACAAACTGGTATGGAGACACTCCAATCAGTGTTTTGTATGCAGTCTGATATGCCCACAAGGCATCATCTAGCTTTTGAGCCCAATCTGTTCTGTTCACATTGACTTTTCTAGTCAATATATATTTGATTTCCTGATTGGAAACTTCTACTTGGCCACTTGTTTTTGGATGATAAGGGGTGGCCACTTTGTGTTTCACCATACTTGGTTAGAAAAGTGTTGAACAATCGATTGCAAAAGTGTGATCCTCGATCACTAATGTTAGCTCTAGAGGTGCCAAATCTTGAGAAAATATGCTTTTTCAAAAAGGTTGTTACACTCCTCCCCTCATTGTTAGGCAATGCTACAACCTCTACCCACTTAGAGACATAATCAACAGCCACCAGAATGTACATGTTTCCATAAGAGCTCACAAAAAGGCCTATAAAATTGATTCCCCACACATCAAACAATTCCACCTCTAAGATTGGTGTCAAAGGAAATTCATGCCTCCGTGAGATATTCCCTATTCTTTGACACTGATCACATTGCTTCACAAATTCATGGACATCCTGATGAAGGGTAGGTCACTAAAATCCACACTATAGCACTTCTACCGCTATTCGAACACTCCCATAATGGCCCCCAACTGGCGATGAATGACAAGCCTCTAGAATTGGTACCCATTCAACTTTTGGGATACACCTACAAATTATACCATTAGCACAACTACAGAAAAGTTAGGTTTCATCGCAATAAATTTTCGAACATAATGCATGAATCTCTTTTTTTGATGAAAGGTTAACCCCTCGGGTGTGATATCACTTGCCAAATAATTAACAAAGTCCGCAAACCATGGTGTAAAGTCATGGGTTGCAGCCAGAATATGTTCATCAAGGAAGTCATCATTAATCTCCCCATGTTCTTTCGACTTACCACTTGTCTCTGGGCGTGATAGATGGTCATGCCACGTGATTCTCACATCCCTTACGATCCTTCACTTCAAAGTCAAATTCCTTCAACAATAGGAACCACCTAATAAGCATGGGTTTAGAATCTTTCTTGGTCATCAAATATTTGAGTGCAGCATGGTCCGTGTACACCACCACTTTGGTCCCCATCAAATATGCCTGAAACTTTTCAAACGCAAATACTATAGCGAGCAGCTCTTGTTCTGTCACTGTGTAATTTGTTTATGCGTCATTTAGGGCTTTTCTAGCGTAATAAATGGGGTGAAAAATCTTTTCCTTCTGCTGACTAAGGAATTCCCTTTATGCTACACAACTAGCATCACACATTAGCTCAACTTTGACCAATCTGGTGCCATAATGATCGGAGCAGATACCGGCTTTTCTTTCAATTCCATAAGAGCCCTCATACATTCCTCATGGAAATTTAACTTTGCCTCTTTTTCTAACAATCAAAATAAAGGATGGTCTATCTTGGAGAAATCTTTGATGAAACGACGGTAAAATCTCGCATGTCCTAGAAAACTCCTAATACCTCTCAGCGTGCTTAGCGGAGGTAACTTCAATGGCATTAATGTTGTCCTAGTCTACCTCAATCCCTTTTTCAGAAATTTTGTGTCCCAGAATCATCCCTTCTTTTACCATGAAATGACACTTTTCCCAATTTAGTACCAAGTTTGTCTCCACATCTCTTCAATACCTCTTCTAGATGTACCAAGCAATTTTCAAATGAATTTCCCACAATTGAGAAGTCATCCATGAAGACTTCCATAGTATCCTCAACCATATCTGAAAAAATTGACATCATACACCTCTGGAAAGTGGTGGGAGCATTGCGAAGTCCAAAAGGAATCATCTTGAATGCAAAAGTCACATAAGGACACGTAAATGTGGTTTTGTCTTTATCTTTGGGCGCAATATAAATTTGATTGTATCCTGAGTATCCATCCAAAAAACAATAATATTCTTTCCCACCCAATCCCATTAAAGGTTGATGGCTAGAAATGGCTCAACCCCTAACCCAAACCATATTGGAATAGTTAAATTGCACCTTGGGGTTAGAACGAACGTGAGGAAAAAATTCCCAAGTGGTTGAAAAACATCGGGCACCATCTTTTCAAAGGTTTTTTACATATATTAATAATAACTCGATTGTCTAGTAAATCCCAATTCGATTGGCATCCCATCTACATCACACCTCTGGCATTTGCTCATTGTTGTTTCTCGATTTTGGATATCTTGTTCTCTTGATTAGCTATGTTTAGAATCAATAATAATATTTTTTTTTATCGATTTTGGTTATCTTGTTCTCTTGATTAGTTATGTTTAGAATCAATAGTACTATTGCATTTACTCCCCCAAAATTTTCATTTACTTGTCTTGTACATTGATGCAAATTAATTCAAGTCAATATACAACTATTGCGTGATCATTTTACATTCGTTATGGGAGTCGACCCCGACATCCGTCGGGTTATTTTTTTTGATACAACCACCCTTTACGCTTTTTCATATAGAAGGGTATAGTTTGGACGTTATAAAAAATGACGCCATTTTCGGAGGATGTAGTTTTATAGCCTTTAGTTGTTATTTTGAATTAGTCTTGCACCTTATGTAGTTGGATGATACAATCTTAGTTAGTACCTCATTTTGCCATTGCTGGGTTGTTGATGATGTGCTAATAAGTCCCTTTGAAAGGCTATTGAGAGACCTCGAGAAGGCATCTTATGTTGAAACCCTCCATTTGATGGAAGAGATGTGGAGGAGAGAAGAAACAAAAGACACTGTGTTGATGGTCGTGACTGTTCGCTCCCGCATTTCACGCGTCCGCAAGTGTACGGGTCGTGCAAGTAATATAGTGGATCTTTTTAAGAACCGAAATGTAGAACCCACAGGGACTGGACCCATTCCTCTAACAATCCATTTCAAGTGTGATCTTAAATACCGAAAATGTTGGTTATAGAAGTTTTCGAGGGAGATTTAATTAAGTCTAGTTTTGGTCGACGAAATATTCTGAATTTACTCTAGGAGCAACATAGAGTTAAA
>JACEIK010003652.1:52520-68996 GCA_018107945.1 Datura stramonium | reverse complement strand
CCGCTTGTTCGGATTCGAAGGTTTCATCTATCAATGCCCTCCAAGTAGTTTCTTTGGATACTTTCCTCTTCCGATTCATTGTACTTGTGGAGAAAAAGGGTTAGAATTCCAAACCTGAGAAAAAGAAAGTAAGAAAAAGTTCCTCTGTAATTTTTCACGGGTCTACAGTATGAGTCGTACCTTGGAGGTACAATCTGTATTGAGACTCGTAATGACTCAGATCAAAGTTATGACTCTGAGGTACAACTTGTACCACGAAAGTACGATCTATACCATGAGTTGTATGAGTATTCCCCTTGAAAACCGATGTTCTATATTTTTCCACGACTCATGGTATGAATCGTAAATGGATTCCACGAGTCATAGAAAGGATCATACTTTCACTTTTGGGCTTAACCCTTCTAAGACTCCTAGTATGATTGCCAGGTACGACTCTTAGAAAGATACTACGGGTCGTACTAGGTTTTGTACCTCATAATTTTTACATGTTTGGCTTGGGACAGTCCCAACGAGCCATCCTACGAGTCGTGGTGTGAAATCACAAGTCGTAGGAAGGCTTGTGAAGCCTGTCCCTGCCTTATTTTCAAGTCAGTTTGCAGGTAAATTTAATTTTGTGTTGGATACTCAGAATTCCCCAAGTCTATGTATGCATTTTATCATGTTTTAACAACTACCCATTCCTCCCCTTTTTATTCACAACCCGTAACTCAAGTTTTACCAATTGATGTCCAATTTTTAACATGCTCGACTCCTACCTAGTCCCCCATTTGATATTTTCACATCACTGGTCATTGTCCTTTTCTATTTTTCATGTTTTTTGAGGACTCCCATTGATTGCACAAGTTCACCTAAGCATATAGGTTTTGTTACCCGACTCAAAGCATAACACTTACTTTAATTTATTTGTAAACCTGGCTCAACTTCAACCGAGAATTAGTGACTAGGGTTGACTTCAAGTATAGCAATATTAATCGAGCAAAAATCTTGCTCAATTGATTTTGACCTTGAGTTACGGGTGTGAGGAAGTCGTGGGTGCTTTCGTGAGTTCATGTTTTGATTACGTGGGAGAAGGGTCCGACTGGCTTTGAAGTTTAAATAGTTTTTAGGGCAGAGTTAAAAAATCTGGGCTGAGTTAGGTTATTTTATTCAATTTGACCTGTCACGACTCATACCATGAGTCATAGGAATTCCTTACGACTCGTCCCTAGGACTTGTAACAAAGATGTTAAGCAAATTTACCTGTGTACCTACGAGTACATCCTATGACTCGTACCATGAAGGTACCACCCGTACTATGACTCATAGGTCACTCTTAATTGAAGGTCCATGCCTTTCACAGTACATAACTACAATGAGTACTATGTATCGTACAATGAAGTTACGAGTCATAGGACCAACTGTACCCTGAGCTCATGCACTGAGATACATCTCTGCTTCTCACCACGACTCATACTATGGCCCGTACAATCCTTTTATGAGTCGTACTAAGACTCGTAGCACCAGTCTATTCTGCAATTCTTCTACCACCTATTTTTGTTTCTCCTGCACACTGAGAACACATGAGTCAATAAACTTGTGTTGCCTCCCAAGAAACACTTTTTTAACATAACAACACAAGATAGGTGGTTCGGTTACTCGGAATTCACAAAACCACCTCCTAGGTTTCCTCCCAAGAAGCGCCAGATTTAACATCACGACACTATGAAAGACTCTTGACTACTCAAACTTCGTCAAGGAACTCAGACTCATCCTCGATTGTTAAGACCACTCTGTACACCTTTGGTTGCTTCATTGACCGACAAACATGGAAGATGACCTCTTCTTTATTGAGTCTGAATTTTAACTGGCCAGCCTCCACATTAACTAGAGCCATCCTCGTGGCAAGGAATGGTCATCCCGAAATGATGGGGACCTGAAAATAAACCTCGCAGTCTACTGGGTATATGAATTTGTCCAATTTAACAAGAACATCAAATAGGATCCCCATAGGCTTCTTCACAGTTCGGTCGGTCATCAGCAGCCGCATAATAGTCGATGTGGGGGCTCCCAACCCAGCTGCTTAAACACAACTAAATGCATCAGATTGATGCTTGCTCCCAAGTCGCGGAGTGCCCTTGCAAACTCAACATCATCAATTGTACATGGAATGGTGAAGGCACCTTGGTCCTCCTTCTTTTGCGCAAGGACCCCTAAAGTTGTAGTGCTACAATGATGCACATTATTCACGGACTCATAGCTCGCGGACCTTTTCTTAGTAACAAGGTCCTTCATAAACTTGGCCTATCTCAACATCTGTTATAATGCCTCAACCAATGGTATGTTTACAGATAATTTTTTTAGCATTGACAGGAATTTCTGAAACTTACCATTCTCCGCCTTCTTCTTCATTCTTTGAAGGAATGGTGGCGGTGGTCGTGGGACAGCCTTATATATCTATGTGGCTCCTTGTTTCTCTCCTTGTTCAGCCTCAGGCTCCTTCTCAACAACTGGAGCCTCAGTCAACTCAACATCCTTATCATGCTCATTCTCAACAACCTCTTCTCGAGCATCATTGGCTTCCTGAAGTGCTGCTTTCCGAGCTAGCTCAGCTTGCCTAGCTTCTTCAGAAAGATAGGCATATCTTTGCCCTGGTTCTCCATCCTTCGTAGTGTTCTTTCAAGTTTCAGATCCAAAGAAATTAGGGGGTGCCCACTCCATCGAGTACTTGGCATTCACCAACCGACAACCTGTGGATGTACAAAAACAAAAAGAAAACGTAATTAAGGAAATAACAACCAAAAGTTAAAATACAAGTAATTAATCTAATCTTAGCCACATTCCCTGGCAACGGTGCCACTTTTTGATAACACTCAAACTCACACTTCCTAGCAATGTATGAAGCGGACATTGTCAATAAAGAATCCAACAAAGAGGTTGGGGTCAAGCCCACAGGGAATAAGGTAAGATCTAAACTAATGCCGGTACTTAAACTTATTGGTAAGTTATCTCCAAATTGAGGGGTTTAGAGAAAAATAATAACAAAAAAAGATCGTAATTGTTGTTGTTATTAAGATTTGCAAATAACTAGGGTAAGTGTTCCCCATAGGTTCCTTACTTCGAGTATACACACGTGAACAATACTAATGCTTACTTGTAGAACTAATAACTAGAGTTCATCCCAACAACTATTTCGTCCCTATTGGATGACTATACTCAATCACTGGGTCAGGTCTCATGAGAGATTTCAAACTAACCATTATCAATGTGTTCCAAATTAACATTCCGACGACCGCAGTTCAATTCATACAATAATCATAAAAATCAAGGCTTTGTTGTAATTCTCTTTTCCTAATCTCTACTTCTTTAGATTCAAGCAACGAATTCGAGCAAGTCCTAATGTTGCGCACCATTAAGAAACGTTTAAAGATGAAGAGTATACAATACAAGCATTTAGCATTGGTTTTGAATCACTTTGTGTAACCCTATTTCGTTAATCCACCATGGTTCCCATAACCCTAGTTGTGGAGGTTTTAGCCTCTCATGATTGTAAGATTGTAATTAGCATTCTTAGACAAACACATAGTTAATTACTTACAACAAAAATTGAAAGAAAACCTGTTTTGAATATCGAAGAACAAATCAAGAACAATTGATAAAACCAAGTGTTGATTCTAAGAATTATTCTCCAAAACTTGATAATAATTCACAAATAATACACTTGGTTCTAAGAATTATTCTCCAAAACTTGATAATAATCCACAAATAATACTTCTCTCAATGTAATAACACGTCTACTGCATTCTCTCTATGTTGTTCTTCTAAAACAAAAGATAAAAGATATTTATACAAATATCTAAAATCTTTTCCTAAGCTAATAGGGAAATTTCCATATCTAGTGCTGACTCGTCCTATGACTTTTCATACGACCCATAACAGTATTGCACGGGTCGTACATGGCTCTCATGTTTCTTGGCTGCTGCAGCTTTTTCTAAGTGTTGGCAAATGGTACGACTTGTACCATAGTCCTACGAGTTGTACAATCCATCTGTGACATAGCCCTAAGAACTTTGAAATCCTTTGAAGTTTTCTACAAGTGTAGTGGTATGCCTCATACCTTCCTCCTATGACTTGTACTTGCTTATTGCTTCTGGAGTTCTACCAAGTCTTTAAGAATCATTGAATCTCCCCACGGCTCATGGTACGGGTCGTAAGTAGATGTTATGACCCGTGGGTTCCACCCGTACCAAGAGACTATTTTGTGTAAATTTTATCTAAAGATTTCCACGACTATAGTTATGGATCGTACTGAGAGTCGTACTCTTCCTTCACATTGTTTAACCCTTCTAATTTTTTCCATGAGTCTCAGTACAACTCGTACAATCAAGGTATGGCTCCTACTGAGAATGGTAATTGGCTAATTTTATGCACTTTTATGAATCTTTTGCACATTGTTGCTCCAATACCTATTTTCCCTGAAAACAAAGTAAAAGCACCTCATATCTATATAAACATACCTAAGTCCAAGCTATTTTCTTAATTTTAAGCATCGAAAGTGGTGTAAACTCACATCACATTAATCACTTGGATTATGGGTATTGCTGGGATTGAAAGTGCAGACTTGCCATCTTACTAGTTTAAGGGGGTAGCACATATGTGGTTTAAGCAATGGAAGGAAAGACTTCATGAGGATGCAGCTCCAGTTGACTATGATGAGTTTGTGACAAATTTTTTGGATAGGTTCTTTCCTTGCGAGTTGACGGAGGCAATGGTTGAGGAGTTCATCAACCTGAAGCAGAATTCATTGTCAGTGAAGGAGTACACTATTAAGTTTACTCAATTTTCCAGGTATGCTTCAGAGATGGTTGTTGAGCCGAGGGCTCAAAAGAGTAAGTTCATCTTAGGTGTCTCAGATTTTGTGGTCAAGGAGTGTAGGACCACCATGCCCGTCGGGCATATAAGTATCTCCCGACTTATGATATATGCACCAGAAAATTAAGGAAGAGAAGTTGAAGGAGCCAGAACAAGCAACTTTGAATTTTCTCAACAGAAGTCAGGTGGTAGAAATCGCTCACAGTTCCATCAGAGGTCATAAGCTCCAACACCTTCTCCAGCTAGTGTTCCATCTCCCAGATCTAGAAGGGAACAAAGGGGTAGACATCAAGCTCTGAGTATATGGAAACATGTCAGGAGGTCACAACTTTCCAGTTTGCAAGAAGTATGGAAGGAACCACCCCGGAGAGAGCTTGATTAGCAAGGATGTTTGCTTTGGGTGTGGTAAGTCCCGTCATAGACTCCGAGAATGTCCATCAGTCAAGGCGACGTCAGTGGTTGTACCCAAGCCACCTCTGCAGTAGCTCGGCCATCCCAATAGGGTGCCTATTCTAATGCAGGTGGGAGACAATGTCAAAATCGATTCTATGCGCTCTTATTGCGCTAGGTGTAGGAGAACTTACCAGATGTGGTCACGAGTATGTTACGAGTATTTGACCTTGATCTTTATGTTTTATGATCTAGGGTCCACATTATCCTTCGTGAACTCATTTATTGCAATAAATTTAGTGATAATCCTGAATGCCTCTCAAAACCTTTATCAGTCATTACTCATGTCGGCGAGTCAATCATAGCAAGATGAGTATACTGAAATTTCCCAATTTTAGTTTTTCAGAAAATCACCACAGTTTGCTTAGTAAAGTTAGAGATGACCGACTTCAATGTCATCCTTGGCATAGATTGGTTATATTCCTTCTATGCCTCAATCAACTGCAAACCCGGAGTAGTAGAATTCTAGTTTTTAGATGAACCTGTCTTAGAATGGAAGGGTAGTTCCACAGTGCCTATAGTTCATTTTGTCTTTTACCATAAGGTCAGAAAGATGATTTCCAAGGGTTGTATATATCATTTAGTTTGGGTGAGGGATTCTATATCTGTTACCCCAACTCTTAATTCAGTCCCAATCATTTGTGAGTTTCTATAAGTATTTCCAGAAGATCTGCTCGGAGTCCCTTAGCAAGAGATTAATTTGGGGATAGACCTCCTTCTAGATATGCAGCCGATATCCATTCCTCCTTACAAAATGGCTTCAACTAAACTTAAGGAGTTGAAGAAACTGTCAAAAGACCTTCTAGATAAAGGTTTCATCAAGCCTAGTATTTCCCCATGGTGTGCTCCAGTCCTTTGTGTGCGTAAGAAAGATGATTCTCTCCGGATGTGCATCAACTACCACGTGACGACCCGAATGGAGGCCTAGATCGTAACACGGGACAAGGAACCACGAGAGGCCTCAAGTTGACCCATGGCATAAGCATACATCTAACTTGATCAACGAAACTGAATAATCAACAATATACTCATAGAGGAATTCTAAACTTCAAACATAACATCGGAAAACATAATCTGAAGTTGAGTTCATATATATGTCTGGAAAGACTCTAAACATGATGAGTTGATCGAAAAATACCCCAACTAACTCAAAAAAATTGAAACTGAAATACATATAAGAAATCTGAATAGTCTAGTCCTCGGGAGATGAGGACTCACCAACACGAACAATGCAATCTCAGAAGACGGACTATGAGCGGGGTTGAACTTGAGAGCGAGGACCTGTATCATGAAACGATACAACATAGAGTATGCAGTCAGTACATGGAATGTACCGAGTATGTAAGGTAAGTAAAACTGCTTAAGTAAAGAAAATCATTTAAAGACAATGCATAATATAAGAATAAACATTATGAATCTGAGAGTAGGGCTTGCATGCATTCTTTCTGAAATCATGATCTCTTTATAACATAACATAACATAGCTTCATAATATCATAACTGAATTGATTGACTCAAAGCTAAATTCTGACATTTATAAGTAAAGCTAAACATTGAGTCAAACCTGATTTAGAACATGCATATATATATGTATAAATCTCATGAGTAATGAATATGCATATCTCAAATCATGAGGAACAATGGGAGACTCGTCTTTTAACCGACATACCATGATAGAGCTTACGTGGTCCCAACTATCACACTCAAGTAGGTAGAGTCATCCAAAGCCTTGCTAGGGCTAGAGATGATACCATGATATCAATATCAAGCTCGTGGGCCATTAGGGCCAGGGATAGCTCAAAAGGGAGGTCCCAAGTAATGTATAATAGTATCAACCTACATTGGCGCGTAGTTTTGAGGCATAAAGTGATCGACCCTTAGCCTACTCGGTGCTAGACACTACTCCCAAAAATATGCATATGCTCTACATCATTTTATAATGAAGCTCAACATCGTCTATTGACGAAGCTCAATAATCTAATACATCTCAAATATGAAATCATGCATATGAGAAGCTTTAGCTCAAAACATACCACAAGATGAAAATATAATTGGGAGTCTTCGCTCCAAAACGATGTGGTGAGCTATACATATGAAAGGCTTAAACTCAAAACATACCACAAGCTGAAAATATAATTGGGTGACTTCACTCCAAAATCATGTGGTAAGCTAATTTGGGAAAATCATAACTCATACTTAACATGCGGGCATTGCCCAAAGCTTATCACACTTGGAAATACTCAATTCACATAAAAAACATGATTGTAAACATGTGTAGCTTTAAAACATTCTTTTCATCATAACATCTCATCATCATCATGTATTCATCAAAAATCTTATCTTTCATGAACATCTCATCAATGGACTTTTAATTCATAAAACTAGAAACATGATATTTAATTGAAAACATGATAAAAATTGCCCATGCTTCATAATTCAATAGTAGAATCACAATTGGATCATACCCATGTATAGAAATAAAAATTTTCATGCATTTGGGTTAAAACTCCATAGATTAAACATAGGAATTTTATACTTTAGAGAGGGATTGGGCATGGGTGTGAAGGGAATCACCCATTCATAACCCTACATAACTGTTGGTAGCTGATTCTCTCACTTCTTTGAATGCCCAAAAGGAAATTGAAGAGAATTTGATGAATGTTAGTCTTGATCACCCTCTCTAGTCTTCTACCTTGCATGCATGAATGAATAAAGCCTAAAATGAACTTAACCCCTTTAAAAGTCACTATTCATAACCCAAAATGTCGTACTTTAGGCCTTAGGAACTTAGGAATTACGGAAAAACCCTTACTAAATTCACAGAAAATAACTGCCAGATGGTCCCAACGAGGGACCTAACGACTCATTACCCAGAGACACAACTCGTGGAGTCGTCCGTTAAGTTCACTGCTCATCTGATCTTCTGGGCTCATCACGGGCAACCTCACGACTCATTACTATTGACCACGACTCGTTACTATTGACCACAACTCGTGGTCACCACCTATTATGTACACTGCCTTCATGCCGATTATTTTCTCAACTAGCTGACCACGACTCTCCCCACGACTCGTGGGGTCCTTCCGTCAAGTCCACTGACCCTTTTCCTTTTCTTTTCTTATTCACCTTGCCCAGGACTGACCCAACGACTCATGGGGCCTGACCATGAGTCGTTGTCATGCCCGTGGGGTCTCATCCTCTCAAGTTCAATTTCATTCCCTGGCCTTTCACATGAGTCACATCACGACTCGTGGGTTGATCTCACGAGTCTCCCCATGACTTGTTTTGTTCCTGGTGCCAATTTTTAAAACTTTTCCCTATTTCAACTCCCGGGTCGGATCTTTGGGCTTCTGAGGTATAACATACTGTCAGCTGAATAAGGTCATATTCAAGAATAAATATCCCATTCCCAAAATTGATGACTTGTTCGATAAGCTTCAAGGTGCTAGTTGCTTCTCCAAGATAGACCTCAGATTCGGCTACCATCAGCTTAGAGTCAGAGAACGTGACATTCCAAAAACAACCTTTAGAACTTTTTACGGTCCTTATGAATTTGTAGTTATATCTTTTGGACGAACAAATGCTCCTGTAGCTTTTATGGATTTGATGAATAGGGTATCAAGCAATACATGGATATGTTTGTCTTTGTCTTCATAGATGACATCCTTATCTACTCTCGGAGTGAGGAGAAGCATGCTGGTCATTTAAGAATTATGCTGCGAACTCTTAAGGAAAGTCAGTTATTTGCAAAGTGTAGCAAGTGTGAGTTTTGGCTGAAGTTAGTTGCATTTCCTGAGATCCGGTGTCTAGTGAGGGTGTTCAGGTAGTCTCTTGAATGATAGAAAAAGTGATGAACTGCGCAGACTCATCATTCCCTCTGACAGTAGAAACTTTTTAGGTTTAGCTAATTATTACAAGAGATTTATAAAAGGGTTTCATCTTATTGCTTCTCCTTTAACCTGATTGACTCAGAAGAAGGTCAAGTTTCAGTGGCCTGACGCTTTTGAGAAGAGTTTTTAGGAGTTAAAGACTCGACTCACTTCTGCTTCATTTTATCCCTACCAGAGGACACAAATGGTTTTGTAGTGTACTGTGATGCCTCCAGAGTTAGCCTTGGATATGTGTTGATACAAAACGGTAGGGCCATCGCCTATACTTCTAGACAGCTTAAAGTCCATGAAAAGAATTATCCAACTCATGACCTTGAGCTAGTAGCAATAGTTTTTTCCTTAAAGATATGGAGACATTATTTGCATGGCATCCATGTTGATGTGTTCACTAACCATAAAAGTCTACAGTATGTATTTAGTCACAAAGACCTGAATCTTCAGCAGAGAAGATGGCTTGAACTTCTTAAGGATTATGACATGAGTGTTCTGTATCATCTGGGTAAAGCCAATATTGTGGTTGATGCCTTTAGCAGGTTGTCCATAGGTAGTGTGGCTCATGTTGAAGAAGGAAAGAAGGAGATGGTTAAATATATCCACAGGCTTTCTCATTTAGGGGTTCTCCTTACAGACTTGGCTAATGGGGGTATCCCTATTCGAAATAGTTTGAAATATATGCTAGTTGTAGAAGTTAAGGCAAAGCAATACGATGATCCTATTTTACTAAAATTGGAGGAAGTTGTCCACAAAAAAAGAGGGAGGTATTCTTCCAAGAGAGAGATGGCGTTCTTCGACACCAACACTGATTGTGTGTTCTAGATGTGGATGAGTTGAGATAGCAGATGTTGGGAGAAGCTCACAACTCTCGGTATTCTATACACTGAGGTGTCATCACGGTATACTGTGATCCACGTGAAGTTTATTGGTGGAATGGTGTAACACCCAAAAAATCCCAAAGACTAGCCCCTAGATTTAAAATTTGATCAAGTAGAAAACTAGGAAAACGGTCCTCAGTACGAGTCACAGTATGACTCCTAGGATCCTCGTATGAGTCATACCAAGTCTCATAGCAGGAATATCAGAGACACATTCAAGGAGTTGGGAAAACCATGAGCCATGGTACGACCCGTGGTATGATTGTACGGATCGCGATACGCTCTTGTGGGATGAAAATGGTTTTGGGCAGGGTCCCTAACCACGAGTGTCTGTATGGATCATATGATCCTGGTACAACTCATAGGTTGGGTCGTACCACTAGACGGGCAGATTTTTAAAACAGTTACCCAGGGGAATTTCTGATAAATTGTAAGCTCCAAACTCCTAAATTACATTGTTTTGGGGTATTTGGGAAGGGAATTTAGAGAACTAACTGAGTATTTTCCCTCATTCCTCTCAATAACCATACGTAGAACTCAGACAGACCTCTCAAGCCAAGAGCTAGGGCTTTTTGCTTCTTCTAAAAATTTCAAGACTTCTTCTCCAAAAATAGGCTATAAGTATGTGGGGATCCAACAAGGGTATCGTTTCACTCTTGTGTGCCATATTATTTTTAGAAGAACTTAATTATTTCCAGCCTTGTAGGAGATTATAAGTTAGGATTTTCAGTCAGCTTATGATTTCCTTAATTTTAATAATTCTTCATATTTTCCATGACTATTATATTCTGCATTTCATGTCTTGGTTTCATTTATACAATATGCTTTCCTAGACCATATCTTTAGCATGATTTTGGAATAAAACTAGCATGATTTTGAATCTAGTCAGAAATATTGTATTATCATGATTCTATCACTTGATTGTCAATTTTGGCATAAATTCTTTAAATAAAAGTCAATAGTTTTCATATTATAAGTATGACCAGTATTTTGAAAAAATTCCAATCATCAGTTATCAGTATTATTAGATTTTCAGTATTATTGATTTTCGCATTATTCAAGCTTTAAAAGATCCTTTAGACTCGAAGACACTTCTAGATAAGTAGAATTGACTTAGTCTTAGGACATAAGTTTCTAGATATCATTACATATAGATACAGTTAGGTCTTCAGTTGGGAGTAGTACTTAACACCGAGTAGGCAGGGGTTCAATGCACCTAGATTCCCAAAACTATGTGCCACCGTAGATTTTTAGCCCGAATAGGCATCAGTTTGGTGATCAAACATACATGCCTTTATACCCTGGCAAGGTATATTAGGTCCTATACATACGGAATATACATAGAACTCCACGTCTAACTCACGTGGTTATATGTCGGTTAACAGGCACTCCTACAGTACAGTACAGTCAAATTCCTCAGTATAGTCTATTCTTTTAGATTTCAAGATATGTATATGACCCTAAATTAGTTTATCAGTCCTTATAGCATTTTCATATTTTCAGATTATTTTCAGTACTTATGATTTCAGATAGGGTCATTGCATGTCATTTCAGTATTGTTCACAAATTTTATCAACATGTTTATATTTTTATTTCCTATCTCACATATTTAGTACATTCAAAGTACTAACCGCATACCTTCTATGCTATATCATTTTATAATGTAGGCCCATGTACTCAGGCCTAGCAGCACGGTTAGTCTCCTTCTGACATATTTCAGTAGATCTGAAGTGGTGAATCCTCATCTCCCTAGGACTGAAGTCTTTTTCCCTTTTCAGTTGTATTTGTCAGTTTTAGTTATGGATGTTAGAGTTAGCTGGGGACTTGTCCCAGCAGCTTATCATTAGTAGAGGCTTTCAGACAAAACGTTACTATCCAGCTAGTTATGTTCATCTATTGTTTGTTTCAGTACTTATACTTGAACGTTTTGTAATAACTCAGCTTCCACTTGGTTTACATTTAAAACTTACATTTTATGTTAGTATTGTGCTACTCCATGGGTTAATCTTGGGTCACTTATGACTCTAGGCACCATATCATATCCAGGGTGTAGATTCGGGTTGTAACAAACTTGGTATCAGAGCATTAGGTTTAGAGTGTCCTAGGATGCCTGACAGTCGCATCAAGTAGAGTCTTGTTCATTAGTGTGAAGCGCGACACACTTATGAGGAAGAGACTGTGAAATGTTTTAGGAAATTTCCCTTCTTTCATGATTCTATTGTGCGATAGAGTGTGAAACAATAAGAATATCCTTCTAAGTCGTGCTCTATATGTTTACAAAGAATGCATCCCAAAATAGCTAATGGCAGAAGAAATGAAAATGCAAACCAGTTAGCCCCACTAGCTCCAGCAACCCCTTTAAATGAGAAGGTGACACACACTAAGTTCCGTGCTAAATTTCAGGCTATGACCAACCAAGTCAATCAGCAGGCCGTGGCACTAGTTAACCCAAGTGGGAATGCAGTTGCTTCCAGATTCTGGTGTTTCACTCGGATGAACCCCCCAAAATTTCATGGGTCTAAGGTAGATGAGGACCCACACGACTTTATTGATGAGGTTCAGAAAATCACCTAAATTATGGGAGTCACCACCATTGAGAGTGCAGATTTTTCCACTTATCAGTTGAAGGGAGTGGCCCAGATATGTTACTGGAAGTGGAAAGAAGAAAGATGGGTTCGTGCAGGTCCAATGGTGTAGGACGGGTTTGTGACGGTGTTTTTGAATGGGTTCTTTCTCTGTGAGTTGAGGAAGCTAAGGTGGAGGAGTTCGTCAATCTGAAGAAGAACTCCTTGATTATTCAAGAGTATGCCTTAAAATTCACTCAACTATTCAGGTATGCTCCAAAGATGGTGGTTGAACCCAAGGCTCGGATGAGCAAATTCGTAGTAGGAGTTTCAGACCTGGTGGTCAAGGAGTGCAGTACCGCCATGCTTATCATTGACATGGACATTTCTAGGCTTATGATCCATGCTCAGCAAATTGAGGGGGAAAAGCTGAAAGAAAAGGAGAGGGAGAGCAAACGGGCTAGAACAGGACAGTTTGACTATTTGCAAAAGAGATCAGGTGGTGGTAATCGCTCATAGCAGCAGCAGCAGAGATCTCCAGCACCCTCTTTAGCTAGTGCTTCTTCTCCCATACCCCACAATGATCGGAAGAGTGGAACAATAGGCTCTCAACCTCAGAGTCATGTCTCCAGTAGCTGCACTTTCCCAACATGTCCAAAGTGTGGTAAGAACCATCTTGGTGAATGTCATCTAGGAAAGGAGGGTTGTTTTGGTGTATAGCCATCTGGGTCACAGATTATAGCCAAACCCACTACATCAGCAGCTCAGACAAGTCGCCCAGCTCAACAGGGTACTACTTCAGTTATAGGTGGTGGTCAATTGCAGAACCTCTTTTATGCTCTATCTTCACGTTAGGACAAGGAGAAAAAACATGACATAGTGACTGGTATGTTACATCTCTTCCATATTGACATATATGCTCTACTAGATCTAGGAGCCACACTTTCATTCATGACTCCTTACATTATAGTTCAACTTGAGATTAGCCCAGAAATCCACTCAGAACCCTTTCCAGTCTCTACTTATATTGGTGATACAATTATAGTCAATCAAGTATACAAAAACTGCTCGATCACTGTTTTACAGAAATTCACACTAGTAGACCTAGTAGAGTCAGCTATGGTTGCACTCATGCTATGTCTTAGTCGATTGCAAAACCAGGGTCATTAAGTTTTAGTTTCCTAATGAACTAGTCCTATAGTGGAAGGGTAGTACTTCAGCGCCTAAGGGGTTTGCTTATCTCTTACCTTAGGCTCGAAAAATAATTTATAAGAGATACATCTATCATCTAGTTTGGTCAGGAATTGTAGTTCTGAAATCTGTACTCTTCAGTCAGTTCTAGACATAAATGAGTTCCCAGATATATTTCCTGAAGATCTTCCCCAAGTCCCTCTTGAGCAAGAAATCAACTTCGGCGTGGACCTTCTTTCAGATACACAACCTATCTCAATTACTCCATGAAGAATGGCCCCAACTTAGCTTAAGGAATTGAAGGAACATTTGAAAGACCTTTTAGATAAAGGCTTCATCAGACCCAGTATATCTCCATGGGGTGCCCTAGTTCTATTCATGCGAAAGAAGGATGGTACACTTGGAATGTGCATTGACTACCATTAGTTGAACAAAGTCACAATCAAGAATAAGTATCCCCTCCCTAAGATTTATGACTTATTCAGATAGCTTGAAGGTTCTAGCTACTTTTCAAAGATAGACCTCAGATCCGGCTATCAATAACTCAGAGTTATAGAATGAGACATTTCGAAGATAGCCTTTAAAACTTGGTATGGTCACTACGAATATATTGTTATATCATTGGGACTAACGAATTCTCCTATAGATTTCATGGACTTGATGAATAGGGGTGTTCAAATTGTACTTGGACATGTTCATAATTGTCTTCATAGATGACATCCTACTTTATTTTTAGAGTGAGGACGAGCATGCCGACCACTTGAAGATAGTTTTGCAAATTCTCAGGGATCGCCAATTATCCGTTAAGTTCAGCAAGTGTGAATTCTTGTTGAAATTAGTGACGTTCCTTGTTCATGTCATCTATAGTGAAGGTATCCAGGTGGATCCTCAAAAGATTAAAATAGTTATGAACTGCCAAGACCTACTTCTCCGTCAGAAATTAGGAGTTTCTTGGGCCTAGCTGGTTATTACAGATGGTTTGTAAAAGGATTCTCCTCTATTGCCTCTCCTATGACCAAGCTTACTTAGAAGAAAGTCAAGTTCCAGTAGTCTGATACTTGTGAGAAAAGTTTTCAGGAGTTGAAGACTCGACTCACTTCTGCCCTAATTTTGACTCTACTAAAAAGTTCAGACGGGTTCGTGATTTACTGTGATGCCTCCACAATTGGTCTTGGTTTCATGTTGATGCAGCATGATAAAATTATAGCTTATGCTTCTAGACAGCTCAAGGCACATGATAAGAACTATCCGAATCATGATCTTAAGCTAGCAGTGGTAGTATTTTCCTTAAAGATTTGGAGGCACTACCTTTATGGTGTTCATGTGGATGTTTTTACTGACCACAAAAGCCTTCATGTGGATGCTTTTACTAGACTCAAAATCCTATAGTATGCATTCATTTAGAAGGACCTAAATTTGCATTAGAGAAGGTGGTTGGAGTTGTTGAAAGACTATGATATGAGTGTTTCATATAACCTAGGTAAAGCCAATGTAGTGGCTGACACCCTCAATAGACTATCAATGGATAGTGTTGCTCATATAGAGGATGAGAAGAAAGAACTGGTTAGAAATGTTCACAGGTTGGCTCGGTTAGGATTTCGTTTGGTTGATTCAGTGGAATATGGAGTGGTAGTCCAAAATGGTTCAAAGTCTTCTCTTGTGGTGGAGGTAAAAGCAAGGAAAGACGCTGATCTAATATTTATTAAATTAAAGGAAGCATCCCTCAAGAAAAAGGTGGAAGCATTCTTCAAAAGGGTAGATGGTGTGCTTCATTGCCTAGATCTAAAACTTAAACATACAAAATATTGGGAAAAATGTCCTCAGTACGAGTCACAGTATGACTCCTAGGATCCTGGTACGAGTCGTACCAAGACTCATAGCAAGAGGATCAGAGAAACATTTAGGGAAATTTGGGAAAATCATGAGCCATGGTACGACCCATGGTACACAGATCGTGGTTGGCTCCTGTGGGATTAAAATGATTTTGGGCAGGATCCCTAACCATGAGTTTCAGTACAGATCATATGATCCTGGTACTACTCGTGGGTTGGGTCGTACCACTAGACGGGTAGATTTTTGAAATAGTTACCAAGAGCATTTCTGTCGAATCCTAAGCTCCTAACTCCTAATCTATGTTGTTTTGGAGTATTTGTGAAGGGGATTTAGAGAATTAGCTTAGTATATTCCCTCATTCCTCTCAATAACCATATGTAGAACTCAGACAGACCTCTCAAGCCAAGAGATTGGGATTTTTTGTTCTTCTCATAATTGTAAGACTTCTTCTCCAGGAATCTTCTACAGGTATGTGGGGATCCAACAAGGGTATCCTTTCACCCTTGTGTCCCAAATTATTTTCATAAGAACATAATTTTTTCTAGCCCTACAGGAGATTATAAGTTAGGGTTTTGAGTCACCTTATGAATTCCTTAATTTTAATAATTCTTCAAGTTTTCCATGACTAGTATTATCCGAAATTCATTTCTTGGTTTCTTTAATGCACTATGCTTTCCTAGACCTGATCTTTAGCATGGTTTTGGAATAAAACTTGCACGATTTAGAATCTGGTCAGAAATGTTGTATTATCATGATTCTATCACTTGAATATGAATTTTAGCATAAATTCTTTAAATAAATGTCAATATTTTTATATTATAAGTATGCC
>JACEIK010003652.1:18358-52509 GCA_018107945.1 Datura stramonium | reverse complement strand
ATACCACTTATCACTTATTAGTATTACTATATTTTCAATACTATTCCGTTTATCATGTCCTTTAGACTCTTAGGACACTTCCAGATAAGTAGTTTTGATTTAGTCTTAGGATATCAGTTTCGAACTATCATTATAGATAGATACAGTTAGATCTTCAATTGGGAGTATTACTTACCACCGATTGGGCCTTGGTTCAGTGCACCTAGTTTCCCAAAACTACGTTCCACTGTAGGTCTTTAGGCCAAATTGGTATCAGTTTGGTGATCACACATCCATTTCTTTATACCCTGGCAAGGTATATTGGGTCCTATCGATAGGGCGTATACATAGAACTCCACATCTAGTTCAACTGGTTATATGTCAGTTAACAGGCATTCCTACATTGCAGTATAGTCAGATTCCTAAGTTTAGTACATTCTTTCAGATTCTGGATATGTATATGAACCTAAATCAATTTATCAGTCCTAACAACATTTTTAGATTTTCAGAGTATTTTCAGTACTTATGATTTCACATAGGGTTATTGCATGTCATTTCAATATTATTCACAAATTTTATCAACATGTTTTTATTTTTATTTCATATATCACATATTCAGTACATTCAAAGTTGACTGCATATCTTATATGCTATATCGTTTTATGTTATGGCCCAGGTACTCAAGCTATGCAGCGTGGTTAGTCTCACTCCGATGCATTTCAGCAGAGCTGCAGTGGTGGGCACTCATCTCCCGAGGAACAAAGTCTTTTTCCCATTTCAGGGTTTATTAGTTTCAGTTACAGATGTTAGAGTTAGCTGGGGACTTGTCCCAGCAACTTATCAATAGTAGAGGCTTACAGACAAAGCATTAGTATTCAACTTGTTCAGTACTAGCTAGTCTCATTCAGCTACTATTTGTTTCAGTATTTATACTTGTAGGTGATCATAATAATTCAGCTTCCACTTAGTTTACATTTTTCAGTTGCAGTTTATGTTAGAATTCTGCTACCCCATGGGTTAGCCTGGGGTAACTTGTGACGCTAAGCACCATGTCGTGTCCAGGGTGTAGACTCGGGTCATGAAAAATGGTATGAACAGAGATTTTGTAGAATTTGTGGATAAGAGCCTAAATTATCAGCAGGTTAAGACAGAGCAGCAGAGACCAAGAGGTATAACTCAGGGTTACCTCGGAAGCATACACAACATGATTCTATATAGGTGGTAGTGGACTGGAAACTAAGTCAGCCCACTTCTTGCCAATCAAGACTACATATTCAATGGAGGACTACGCTAGACTTTACATTTAGGAGTTAGTCAGTTTGCACAGAGTCCCTTTCTCCATCATTTCAGATAGAGGTTCCCAATTCACCTCTCGGTTCTGGAAGTTCTTTCAGAAGAGTCTCGGTATCCAGGTGAATCTCAGCATAGGTTTCCACCCCCAGACAGATGGTCGGGCAGAGAGGACCATTTGGACCTTAGAGGACATGTTGAGGGCTTGTGTGATTGGCTTTGAAGGTAACTAGGATGATCACTTACCTCTCATAGAGTTTGCTTACAATAATTTCATTTCAACATTCAGATGGCTTCTTTTGAGGGGTTTTATAGGCGAATATGTCGATCACCTATTGGATAGTTTGAGGTAGGTGAAACTGCCTTGATAGGACCAGATTAATCATGAGTCTATGGAGAAGGTTCATCTAATTGGCGAGAGGTTGAAAACCGCTCAGAGTTATGAGAAATCCTATGTAGATGTGAGAAGGAGAGAGCTTGAGTTTGTAGTTGATGATTAGGTATTTCTGAAGGTTTCACAAATAAAAGTGCTGATGAGATTTTGGTAAGAAAGGAAACACAACCCCTGGTATGTTGGTCCTTACAGGATTCTGAGGCACATTGGCAATATCGCCTATGAGTTGGAATTTCCTGCAGAGTTAGCATCGGTGCATCCGATCTTATGTGTGTCCTTGTTGAAGAAGTGCATTGGCGATCCAGCTCTAGTTGTACCTTTAGAAAATGTTGGTATGAATTACATTCACAATCTTAACTGTCTTAACAGGCTCCCCAATCAGTCATCACATGAAACAAATCATGAATTACATTCACAGTCGTAACAATTTGCACAACATTATTCACACAACAGTGTCAAGTCACCATAATCACTATCACAAACAAGTATGTACAACAATGTTTTCTCAATCATTCTAACATGGCTCTATAAGAACCTACCCAATCATTACTCATATACATCATGAATTATTACACTATTATCATAATTCCCATTTAAGGTGATTTTTACTCGTAAGCGTACTATCATCCCTACCATAATCATTCTCTCACTAGAAAATTACCCAAGGCACACAATGTTTATTCTTTTCCAAACCTGGCTTAAATTCAAATTTAACTAACCATGGGTCTACACTAATGCCTGCGCTTTCTTTCCTTTGAATTCATTTTTTTAAGAGAGATAAGATTACTATTAGATCTTTTCACAACGACCACGAAAATATTATGAAGAATATACGCATCAATAATAGGTCAGTACTAGCTCTTACCACCTCCACCTCCTTTCATCAATAATCTAAGTTAAGTACCTTTATAGTCGCATTACCACCTAGAAATCCATTCCCTCTAGATTAAAATCATTCAATTTATGAACTTGTATATGTATATTTGTACACACATCAAGTGTATACATGTATACGATTCAAAGTTTAACTCAGTAATCCATAACCTACATGGAGCCAAGTTGTTGGCATGACATTAATGGAGTTTCATTTCTTGCCCCGTAGCTAGAATTTTTTGAGTCATTAGGAGGAAGTTGAATTCTTGTTCTTTGAGAGCTGTCCTTTTTGTTTTCTTGGTTAGAATTCCCAAAACATTAGCCCAGGGCATTTTTAATAATTAGTCCTTGTTATAATAGGAACTTGGTTCAGTGCACCCAAGTTCCCAAAACTACGTGCCGCTGTAGGTCTTTAGCCCAAATAAGTATCAGTTTGGTGATCACACATCCATGCCTTTATACCCTGGCAAGGTATATTGGGTCCTATCGATAGGGCGTATACATAGAAATCAACATCTAGTTCAAGTGGTTATATGTCAGTTAACAGGCACTCCTACAATGCAGTATAGTCAAAGTCCTCAGTCTAGTCCATTTTTCAGATTCTGGATATGTATATGAACCTAAATAAATTTATCAGTCCTAACAACATTTTCAGATTTTCAGACTATTTTCAGTACTTATGATTTTAAATAGGGTCATTGCATTCCATTTCAATATTATTCACAAATTTTATCAACATGTTTTTATTTTTATTTCATATCTCTCATATTCAGTACATTTAAATTTGACTGCATATCTTCTGTGATATATTGTTTTATGATATAGGCCCAGGTACTCAAGCTATATAGTGTGGTTAGTCTCGTTCCGATGCATTTCAGTAGAGCTGCAGTGGTGGGCACTCATCTCCCGAGGACAAAAGTCTTTTTCCCATTTCAGGGTTATTTGTCAGTTTCAGTTACAGATGTTAGAGTTAGCTTGGGACTCTTCCTAGCATCTTATAAGTAGTAGAGGCTTTCAGACAAAGAGTTAGTATTCAACTTGTTCAGTACTAGCTAGTCTCATTCAGCTACTATTTGTTTCAATATTTATACTTGTATGTGATCATAATAATTCAGCTTCCACTTAGTTTACATTTTTAAGTAGCAGTTTATGTTAGAATTGTGCTACCCCATGGGTTAGCCTGGGGTAACTTGTGACTCTAAGCACCATGTTGCGTCTAGGGTGTTAACTTGGGTCGTGACAAATGGTAGGAAGAGAGACGTTGCAAAATTTGTGGCTAAGTGCCAAAATTATCAGCAGGTTAAGACAGAGCAGCAGACACCGAGAAGTATAACTCAGGGTTACCTCGGAAGCATACACAACATGATTCTATATGGGTGGTAGTGGAGTGGAAACTAAGTCAGCCCACTTCTTGCCAATCAAGACTACATATTCAGTGGAGGACTATGCTTGACATTACATTTAGGAGTTAGTCAGTTTGCACGGAGTCCCTTTGTCCATCATTTCAGATAGAGGTACCCAATTCACCTCTCGGTTCTGGAAGTTCTTCCAGAAAAGTCTCGGTATCCAGGTGAATCTCAGCATAGGTTTCCACCCGCAAATAGATGGTCGGGTAGAGCGGACCATTTAGACTTTAGAGGACTTGTTGAGGGCTTGTGTGATTGGCTTTGAAGGTAACTAGGATGATCACTTACCTCTCATAGAGTTTGCTTACAATAATTTCATCTCAACATCAAGATGGCTCCTTTTAAGGGGTTTTATGGGCGAAGATGTAGATCACCTATTGGATAGTTTGAGGCAGGTGGGACTGCCTTTATAGGAACATATTCATCATGAGGCTATGGAGAAGGTTCATCTAGTTAGAGAGAGCTTGAAAACCGCTCAGAGTTATGAGAAATCCTATGTAGATGTGAGAAGGGGAGAGCTTGAGTTTGCAGTTGATGATTAGGTATTTTCGAAGGTTTCACCCATAAAAGGGCTGATGAGATTTTGGTAAGAAAGGGAAACACAACCCCAGGTATGTTGGTCCTTACAGGATTCTGAGGCGCATTGGCAATATGGCCTATGAGTTGGAATTTCCTGCAGAGTTAGCATCGGTGCATCCGGTCTTATGTGTGTCCTTGTTGAAGAAGGGCATTAGCGATCTGACTCTAGTTGTACCTTTAGAAATTGTTGGTGTGAATTACAGTCACAATCTTAACTTTCTTAACATGCTCCCCAATCAGTCGCCACACGAAACAAATCATGAATTACATTCACAGTCGTAACGATTTGCTCAACATTATTCACACAACAGTGTCAAGTCAGCATAATCACTATCACAAACAAATATGTACAACAATGTCTCCTCAATCATTTATCAATTAATCATTCTAATATGGCTCAATATGAACTTACCCAGTCATTACTCGTATACATCATGAATTATTACNATTGAAGGTGATTTTTACTCATAATCATACTATCGTCCCTACCATAATCATTATCTCACTATTAAATTACCCAAGGCACACAATGTTTTTTTTTTTCAAACATAGCTTAAGTTCAAATTTAACTAACCATGGGTCTACACTAATGCCTATGTTTTCTTTCCTTCGAATTCATTTTTTTAAGAGAGATAAGCTTACTATTAGATCTCTTCACAAAAACAACGAAAATACTATGAAGAATATACGCATCAATAATAGGTCCGAACTAGGTCTTACCACCTCCACCTCCTTTCATCATTAATCTGAGTTAAGTACCCTTATAGTCTCATTACCACCTAGAAATCCATTCCCTCTAGATTAAAATCATTCAATTTATGATCTTGTATATGTATATTTGTACACGCTTCAAAGTGTATACATGTATATGATTCAAAGTTTAACTTAGTAAGTCATAACCTACATGGGTGCCAAGTTGTTGGCATGACATCGATGGAGTTTCATTTCTTGTCCCGTAGCTAGAATTTTTGAAGGGAGTCATTGGGAGGAAGGTGAAGTCTTATTTTTTGAGAGCTACTCTTTTTCTTTTATTGGTTAGAATTCCCAAAATATTAGCCCAGGGCATTTTTAATAATTATTCCTTGTTAAAATAGGAATTGGGTGTTAAAATAAATGACAAGGAATTCTGGTTCATGTCTTTTGCTACAATGATCCTTGTACTACTGCGTGGTCCCACTATGGCGAAATATAGCTTGCTACAGTGGTTCATCTTGTATAGGCCAACTTTTCTTTTGATTTTTTCTTGTCAAATAGTTACTTATCTTGTACTTTTTATCCCGAAAATAAAATCATCCCATATAATTTTTAAAATTCTTACGCTCATGTTTCCAAGGTTCTAAAACGATCGAACGAGTCGATACCATTCTTCAACTTATGGATTGTAATTTAGATTTACGGTCCGTATCTACCCTTCGTGGATTGTACTTCTAGATTTTTGTCAACACATTGCTTTAAAAAACGGCTTTATTTATGGTCCACATTTTGCATTTTCGATTTGTATCTGCTCCCGTAAAATGAAGTCTCAATATTCCAACTCACAGGACTGAACCACGAATGAGTGTACGAGCCTCATTTTGGATTTGTGGTTTGTCTGTTTCATTTTCAGAAAGAAGTTTTGTGAATGATGCCTTTTTTCTCAAACTCATAGAATTCCTAAAACTTAGCAAAATAGAATTAATGGTAACTTAAATTAGTACTTAAAGGAATGCAAAACTCTATAAAATAAAGTAAAAATGTTTTGCAAAACCCCAACACAATGAATTGTCCTCTAAAGTCACAATACAAGATCAGTACAACCAATCCATCACTAAGGAATCACCTGCAGATGTAAAACACAAATAGGCATAGAAAGAGAATCACATGGCCTATGAAGGCCTAAAAAGAAATATGCAGACACGTAGGTGAATGTAGAACTAGGATCAAGTAAAAATGTAGCAGGTTGATAGCATACTAGGAAAATACCTGTGATGACTACAATGGAGACCTTTGTCTCCGAACGTCCTAGAAAAGCATAACAATGAGCACTACCACCCTCAACCTTAGACCCGCTCAGCTGTCACCTCGACCTTTATGAGAACCTCCATGGTCTCTAGCCAGTTATGCTACTGCTCTAGAAGGACCCTAAGAGCTCTAATGTTGTTCTCTATATCTAATCCAAGGGTAATACTCTTGATATGGCCTGACTTAGCACACTTATAACGTGCCCTAGGTGTTATCATCTGTTAGGTAGAATGAGAGTGGTCTAAATAACTTCCTTGACCTGAAGATCTTTGAGAACACCCTTGAGAACCCTATCCCAAAATCTCATTTGGAATAACCTCCCTTAGATGACTGAATAGATTCCTAAGTCATTCTACTAGAAGGTGGTCGGCAACTCTTCCCCAAAAAACCTCTACCTCCGGATGAGGTGCCATTGTGACCACTAGAAGTATGGAACCTCTTATTCCTAACATCGCCGAATTCCTAACGCGGCATGTAATTAACATCTTATCTGCATTAACTACTTTCTAAAATATGCCTCAAGCAGCTATTGTTTGAAAAGCTACCCAAAAAATAGGATAGATCGATCCCTTCAAAAACCATCAAACCCTCTCGATCTCATTGGGAATAATAATAAAAGCATGATAAGATAAGGCATGAAACCTTTTATCATACTTGATCATAGAAATGGAATCTTGAGTTAGATTCTCAAATTGAATCCTCCTCTTTTCTCGCATGTTATAGGGAACAGACTTGTCTAAGAAGACCTGAGGGAACTACTCCCAAGTCAATGGAAGAGATCGTACTGGTATACTCTCAATATATATTCTTCATCATTAATTGGTTGGCCAATCATCTGAAAGGTAGTGTATTTAACTCTATGTACTCCACCAATCCTAATTTCTGCAACCTCTCCTGGAAACTAATTATGAACTCATTAGAATCCCACCTATGTCCACCTTAGAACTGTGGAGGATCCATCTTCTTGAACCTCTCGAACATTTTCCGCTCCACGTATATCATGATAGGCCTAGTAACTGGGGTAATATCAATACCTAGTAAAGGCATACCCCGAGTTTAGGAGCTACTGCGGCGGTTGGCTAAGTCAATGGAAACTTAAGACCTGTAGCTTTCTTCTGGTTAGGAGTCTGTCGTCCTACCCTAGTCTAAGAACTAACTGATACACCGTGCCCTAAGTTATTCCTTCCTTGAAATTGTGCATACATACCAAAGTGTCTTGGAATACTAGGATAGCGATAAATCTAAGTGGTGTGTAATCTTGTCACGACATGAGTCTACACCCTAAATACAATATGGTCATTGGAGCAAGAAGTTACCCCAAGATAACCCATGGCATATCATAACATTAACATGATATAAACTATTAAGGAAATTGTGCGAAAGCTAGTTGAAAATAAAACATTCTTTTATGTATAAAGACATAATCTGACACAAGACTGAAGTTTCTATAACAACACTGAGTCAAAAGCTAAAACTAACACAACTATGTCTGAAAGCCTCTAATAACTAATGAGCTTTTTGGACAAGTCTCCAGCTAACCCCAAAATTTAAAACTAAACTGAGACAAATACTGAATAACTCTGGTCCTCGAAAAATAAGGACTTACCACTATCAACTGTTCAGTATCGCCGGAAGAATTCTGACTACGATGTTGATCCTGGGTACTTGAATCTATATCATAAAATGATATAGCATAGAGAATATGCGGTCAGTACTTTGAATGTTAGCATGCTGGTAAAATTTGAAAGTATTACTGGGATGATATACAATGACCCTATCTGAATGCATAAGTACTTAAAGTAACATGAAATTCTAAAAGTACTGTAAATGCTAGTAAAATTGATTTTAGGTCCATGTACATATACTGAAAACTAAAGTTGAGACTAAGACTGGATATTGTAACTAGAATATAGAAGAGCTTGTTAACCGATATATAACCATGTGAGCTAGACGTGGAGTTTAATGTATACGCCCTATCAATAGGATCTATTATAATTTTCCAGGGAATTAAGGCATGGCTGTGTGATCACTAAATTGAGGCCCATGTGGGCTAATAATCTACGGTGGCACGTAGTTTTAGAAACTATAGTGCGCTGAACCCCAGGACACTTGTTGCTATATACTACTCCCAAATGAATAAAACACACACACATACATATATACACACACACACACACACACATCTAAATCGATAGCTCAAAAAATGATATCCTAAGACTAAGTCAGAACTACTTATTTAAAAGTCTCCTGAGATTCTAAAAGACCTGATAAAGTGATAATACTGTTATTTCTGACAACGCTATATATACTAAGGTTTCTGATAATACTATTATACTGAGTATGTTGAGAATTTTGAAAGTCCTATAAGGCATGGATGCGTAATTCCTTGAGAAAATCATGTATACTTTGGCAAATCATGCTAAATTAAGATAATGCCAATTTCTAAGTGAATTCTCTTAAAATCATGTTAAGAATCAAGAGCATGGGAAAGCTATTGTATAGACTGAGAGTAATATCATGAGCACATCATAATTCTAATCATGAAAGCAGGAAAACATAGAGGAGATAGGAAAATTTAACAATTAGAAGAAAACCCTAAGTCATGATTTCTAAAAAACTTCAAAGCTAGGGTTCGCTGAAAATCTTGGAACACAAGGGTGGAAAAGGATCCTTGTTGAAGTCCCATATACCTGGAGGATAAAACCCCTTGGATACAAACTTTAATTCTAAACTTTTAGGAAAAACCTTAGTCTATCCTTGAGAGAAAACCTTGAAGTTTCTATGATCTGTTCTTGAGAGGTTAGGAGAAAATGAGGGGAGAATATTGACTAATACCCCTTAATTCCCCTATAAAATATACTAATACGATTTTAGGAATTAAATTAGTGGGGAATTATGAAAATACCCTAGGGAAGTTGCTTGAAAAACTGCCCGTCCAGGCCTAATGGCTCACACAATGAGTCTTTGGTTGTTACCACAACTCGTTGGGACCAATCGTTAGTTCTGGACTAAAATTTGGAACTTTCTGAACTTCCAACTAATGGCTCATCAGGATGAGTCATTATATCCTCCAATGACTCATCAAAGTTGCTCGTTGGTTCAAGAGAGAAAGATCTGCTGGGCAGCCAATGACTGACTTAACAGCTCATCGGTTCTGACAACGGCTCATCTAATGAGTCGTTCTGTGGAAAATTTTCTAGTTTCCTGATGGTTCCAAATCCAAACCTAGGGTATAATCTTAGAGACTTTTGGGTATTACTCCCCCTTGGAAACATTCTTCATCGAATGGAGACTAACTAAGCTGAAAAAGTAGGGAAAGATTTGCAATCCTAATACTGATTACTATGAGCTGGATACTGATGGAGTGACTAACTCTGAACTGAGATACAAATACTAAACTGGGTTTATAAAACATGGATGCATACTAAGATATAAATGGAACGAAAGAGCATGAGACCAAATAGAGTACTAAGGAAGAAACTAGTACATCATGCTAGAACTAAGCTGGAAGGGAAAAGATGGGGGTACTTAGCCATCAAATCTGCTTCTGCTTTCCAAGTGGCTCCCTCTACAAGTTGATCCCTCCAAAGTACCTTCACTGAAGTAAGCTCTTGGTTTCTCAACTTACGAACCTGATAGTCAAGAATCTCAACTAGAACCTCTTTGTAAGAGAGGCTATATTTCACTCCTACACATCCCAATGGCACAACTTAGATTGGATCATCAATGCACTTCTTAAATAGAGACACATGGAAGACTGGGTGCATCAATGCTAACTCTGCAGGCAAATCCAACTCATAGGCTACATTGCCAAAACACCTCAAGATCCTGTAGGGACCAACATATCAAGGACTGAGTTTCCCCTTTTTACCAAACCTCATCACCCCTCTCATGGTTGAAATATTTAAGTAGACCCAGTCATAAAAAGCAAATTCAAGTTCTATTTTTTTCACATTTGCATATCATTTCTGATGGCTGTAAGTTGTTTCAACCTTTCTTTAATAAGTTGGACTTTCCCCATAGCCTCGTGAATTGAGTCAGACCCTATCAAGGTAGCTTCACCAACCTTAAACCACCTTATAGGTGACCTACATCTCCGTCCATAAAGAGCCTCAAACGGGGCCATCTGAATGTTGGAGTGGTAGCTGTTATTAGGAAAACACAATGAGGGGTAGGTGATCATCCCAACTACCCTTGAAATTGATCGCATTGGCTCTCAAAATATCCTCTAATGTCTGAATGGTCCACACATCCTTACCATTTGTCTATGAATGGAAAGTTGTACTGAGCTTAACCTGATTACCAAGACCCTTCTGAAATGATCTCCAAAAGTGCGAGGTGAACTGAGTACCCCTATCTAAGATGATGGAAAAAGGGACTCTCTGCAACCTAACTAACTCCCGAATATAAAGTCTAGCATAATCCTCAGTTGAAACTGTGGTGTTAATTGGCAAGAAATGTGCTGACTTAGTCATCTAGTCCACAACCACCCATATTGAGTCATGTTGTCAGCGTGTACGAAGGTAGACCTGTAATGTAACTCTTACTTTGAGCTGGTGATAGCCAAATCTAAGGTCTATCTTTGAAAAGTAGCTAGCACCCTGAAGCTAATCGAACAAGTCATCAATTTTAGGGATAGGATACTTATTCTTGACTATGACTTTGTTCATCTAACGGTAATTGGTGCACATTCTGAATATGCCATCTTTCTTATGCACAAATAGAACTAGGGTACCCCATGGAGAGATGTTGGGTCTGATGAAGCCTCTGTCTAGAAGAACCTTCAGTTGTTCCTTCAAATCCATAAGCTTGGTTGGAGCCATTCTGTAAGGAGGAATTGAGATAGGCTGAGTATTTGGAAGAAGAAGGTATATGTCGAAGTCTATTGTCCTTTCGGGAGGGACTCCAGGAAGATCTTTAGGAAATACTTATGGGAACTCATTTCTAACTAGAACTAACTGAAGAGTTGGGGTTTCAGAAGTAGAATCCCTGGCCCAAACTAGAATCCATGACCCAAACTTGAATCCTTGACCTAAACTAGATGATAGATGTAACCCTTAGAAATCATATTTCTGGCCTTAAGGTAAGAGATTAACCTACCCTTAGGCACTGAGGTACTACTCCTCCACTCTAGGATTGGTTCATTAGGAAATTAAAACCTAACAACCCTAGTTCTACAGTCAACTGAGGCATAGCAAAAGTGTAACCAATCCACACAAAGAATGATGTCAAAGTCAATCAGATCTAATTCTGCTAGATCGACTATGGTGACTTTCTGTAAAACTGTGATGGTGAAATTTCTATATACCCGACTAGCTATAACAGACTCCGCAATAGGAGAAAAGACTAGAAAGGATTCTGAGAGGATTTTTGGACTAACATTAAACTGAACTGCAATGCAAGGGGTCACGAAAGAATGTGTGGCTCCCGGATATAGTAAAGCATAAACATCAATCTGGAAGAGACGTAACATACCAGTGACTGTGTCAGGTGAGTTCTCCTTATCCTGATGAGAAGATAGGAGTGGTTCTGGCACTGACCACTACCGATGCTGGAAGGAGTACCCTATTGAGCTAGACGACCTGACGGAGTTGCTGAGGTAGTGGACTAGGCCTTCCCATGTCCGACTGATGGGCAATCCTTCCACCTATGACCCAATTGACCACAATCAAAATATCTCTTCTTGCCGAAACGAGACTCACCAGGATGGTTCTTACCACACTTCGGACATGCCAGGAAGGTGTAGCTGCTGGAGAGATGAATCTAATCAGTATGGGGCTTGGGAGAAGGTGCACTGGCGGAAGAGGGTGCTGGAGATGAAGATCTCTACTGATGTTGTGAGTGATTCCCACCGCCTGACCTCTGTTGATGCTATGAGTAGTCAAATTGTCCTGTTTTGGCCCTCTCTCTCTCCCTTTTCTTTTCCTTTAGTTTCTCCTCCTCTATCTATTGGGCATGGATAATAAGTCTGGAAATATTCATCACTGATAAGCATGGTGGTCCTACACTCCTTAACCACCAAGTATGAAACTCCTGAAACAAAATTGCTCATCCGAGCCCTAGGTTCAGCCACCATCTCTGGATCATTTCTAGATAGCTAAATGAATTTCAGGTCATACATCTGAACTTCCATGGAGTTCTACTTAAAATTGATGATCTCCTCCACCTTTACTTCCCTCAGCTTACGGGGAAAGAATCTGTCCAAAAATACCATCACGAATTCATCCCACTCCAATGGGCCTACACCAACACGTCTTCCCTCTTCCCACTGTTTGTATTGTATCTGGGCCACTCCATTAGCTGATAAGCGTCCAAATCTACACCCTCGATAGAAGTGACACCCATGATCCGGGTGATTTCTGAACCTCATCAATAAAGTCATGTGGGTCATCATATATCTTCGACCCCTAAAATTTTAGGGGATTAATCCGAGTGAAGTCCCGGAATCATGCAGCAGCTGCATTTCCATTCAAGTTAACAGGTGCAACGGCTTGCTGATTGACCTAGTTGGTCATTCCCTTAGCTAGCATTTGGAACGCAGCCTTGAACTCTGCGTGAGTCACCTGCTTGTTCAGGGGGTTTGCTAGTACTGGTGTGGCTTGCTGATTTCCATTTCCATTCCTTCTTTCATTAACTCTTCTAGGAGACATCATCTATAAACGTGTAGAGCACAAGTTATAAGGATATTTTAGAGTTTCACACTCTATCACATGATAAGAATCATGAAAGAAGGGAAGTTTCCTAAAACATCTTGTAGCCTCTTCCTTATGAGTGTGGCACGCTTCACACCCATAAAAAACTCTACTTAATGCCCTTTCAGACACCCTAGGACACACCTAAACTTGATGCTCTGATACCATGTTTTTCACGATCTGATTCTACACCCTGTATGCGGCCTGGTACTTAGAGCCACAAGTGACCACAAGCTAACCCATAATATAGCATAACATTAACATGACATAATCTATTAAGGAAATTGAGCAGAAACTAGTTGAAAATAAAACAAAACATTATTTTATGTATAAAGAAAAAATCTGATAAAGAACTGAAGTTTCCATAACAACGTTGAGTTAAAAGCTGAAACTAATATGACTATGTCTGAAAGCCTCTAATAACTCATGATCTGCTGGGACAAGTCCCCAACTAACCCCAAAATCTGAAACTAAACTGAGACAAATACTAAAAAGGAAAAGATAACTCCGGTCCTCGGAAGATGAGGACTCACCACACTACTGGGTATCACCAGAAGAAGTCTAACTACGATGCTGAGGATGGATACCTAAATCTATATCATAAAATGATATAGCATTGAGAGTATTCGGTTAGTACTTTGAATGTACTGAGTATGTAAGATAAGCAACCGAAATATAAAGCATTTGGTAAAATTTGAAGGTATAACTGGGCTGATGTACAATGACCCTATGTGAATGCGTGAGTACTGAAAATAAGATGAAAATCTAAAAGTACTGTAAGTGCTAGTAAAACTTATTTTTAGGCCATGTACATATACTAAAAACTGAAATTGAGAGTTGTCACGGCCCGAGTCTACACCCTGAACGCGACACGGTACTTAGAGTCACAAGTGACTCCAAGCTAATCCATAGCATATTATATTACTGAAATACTAGAATTTAAATAGAAAATTGAGCGGAAGCAACTGAAGTGTAAAAACAATCTTTTATTAGAAAAAATAAAATCTAGTAAATATTGGAGTTTTAAGCAACAGTGATAATAATAAACTAAAATTGATATCACATTTTCTGAAAGCCTCTACTAACTGATGAGTCGCTGGACAAGCCCTCAGCTAACTCTATAGTCTGCAAACTGAAAATCATGATAACTGAAATAAAGACTCCGATCCTCAAAAGATGAGGACTCACCACTATTAACAGCTAGATATTGCTGGTGAAGCTAACTGAGATATTGAGGTTGGGTACCTGAGTCTATATCACAAAATGATATAGCACATAGAAATATGGGATCAGTACTTTAAATGTACTGAGTATGTGAGGTATAAGCTAAACATGAGAATATTGATAATGTGTAAACTATATTGGCAAAACATTCAATGACCATATCGGAAATCATAAGTACTTAAAGAAGCTGAAAATCTAACAATACTGTAAGAACTAATAACTGTCTGAAGGTAATAAGCATATCCTAAAATCTTGAATACTAAACTAAACTAAAGACTATGACTGTACTGGTATGAACTATATTGTGGGAGAGCTTATAACCGACATATAACCACGTGAACTAGATGTAGAGTTTGATGTATAAACCTTATCGAAGAGAGCCCACTGTACATTGCCAGGGTATAGTGGTTGAGCTATGTGATCACTGTCTGGGGCTCATTCAAGCTAATAACCTATAGTGGCACGTTGTTTTGAGAATCTGAGTGCGCTGAATCCCAGCCCACTCGATGCTAAGTACTACTCCTACTGAAAACTTACTTATATATAACTGGCTGGTAGCTCAAAACTGATGTCCTAGGACTAAGTCAGAACTACTTATCCAAAGTGTTTTGAGAGTCTAAGGACTTGAAAGAAACTATGTTCTAAGACTTGTCACAGCTATAGAATAATGTTGTTGTTTATTTTCTCTGCTTGATTGGTATATTGTTGCTTTCTTAAGATACTTTAGGAGTTCTTTCTTTCTTATTTNGTGTTCAATGTACCATGATTGGCGGCTTTAGGAAAAAAAGTAGAGGGTTCACCTATGACCAATTCTTTCATGAGAAAAATTAATGAATACTTTGTTCGAAAGTGTTGTAATAGTCTAAAAACGATAATCATGTTGATAACTGATACTACAAAATCTAATAAGAGAATGATGAAGAGTCAAACTGATCAACTGACATTTTCAGAGAATACTAAGTATATTCATATTCTGAAATAATAAATTTAAGTCGATACATACACACTGAGGATTTATGCTCAAATAAAATTCCATAAAAAATACATCATTCTAGACCAACTTTTAAATAATTAAAAATCAACCCAAATATCATAATAAACTAGTGAGGAGATCATATTATGAAATCTACATCGAAAACATAACAATCATATGCTAGGGTGATAAAAATTAGCAAGACAACTGGAGTTTAGGTACACTCATAATTTATCTGAAAAAGCCCTAATTCATAACTCTTGCAGGGCTAGAATAGAAAAGGTTTCTGAGGGAAATTTTTTGGATACAAGGATTGAAGAATCCCCTTGTTGAATTCCCACATACCTGAAGGAGAATTTCTCAGAAGAAGCTCTTAGCATCTAGAAAGGAAATCATAACCCTAGATCTTTCCCTGAGAAGTCTGTCTTAAGTCTTCTACGCACTAGTCTTGAGACAAAACTGAGAAATGAGGGACGAAGATTGACTAACACTCTTAATCCCCTGATAGAATACTCCAAAATGATGTAGTTTAGGTGCTAGGAGCTTAGGATTTGATAAAAATACCCCTGGGTAACCGTTTCAAAAATTGACTGTCCAGATACGACGGGCCTAAAAATGAGTCATTGGTCGTGACTACGATTTTTTGGTGCCAGCCATTGTCTCTGGTCTGGAAATTTCCCTTTTTTGGACCATCCTGACGGAAGACACAATGAATTTTTGGTTAAAACAACGGGTTATTGTCACTACTCATCCTAGCTACTGAAAAATTATGAATATTTCATGGGCTTGTCCGACAGATGGGAAAGACTTGTTGCATCATCCAACAGGTCATTATTACCACTCGTTGTCACTAGAAGAGTTTTAATTAGATTCTAGATCTCCCCCCATGGACATACAGGATGACCCATTGCTAGAAACAATGGGTCGTTCTTCCCAACCGTCATCATTGGAGAGATTTCTACCCTTTTTAGAATCCCTTGAATGGCTCCCTACGACAAGTCATTTAAGTCAATAATGACTCATTAGATGGCTCGTTGTTTGAAAGAAGGTTTTTTATCACATTCTGGAATTGACAGGACGGGCAACACAATGACTCATTGTCACTAATGACGGGTCGTTTTACCACTCATTGAATATGAGAATTGAAAGTTGCAGAGTTGAAAATGACTCGAACAACGGGTCATTTTTACTGACAACGACTCATTGATTGAGTCATTCTGAGAGAAAATGTTCTAGTTTTTCATTCCATGTCCGGGTTTGGTCTAAGGAACTTTTGGGATATTATAAGAGTAAGAGTGGATACTTTAACTGGACTGTAGGAGAACCTATTAACCGAGATATAACTACATGAACTAGACTTGGAGTTTGATATATACACTCTATCGATAGGATCCATTATACCTAGCCAGGGTATAAAGGCATGGCTATGTGATCACTGAACTAAAGCCCATGTGGCTAATAACCTATGGTGGTACGTAGTTTTGAGAACCTGGATGCGCTGAACCCGGGCTCACTCATTGCTAAGTATGACTCCCAACTAAATACACAAACACACACACACACATATATATATATACACACACATCTAAATCGATAGCACAAAAATTGATGTCCTAAGACTAAGTCAAAACTACTTATCTGGAAGTGTCATGAGATTCTAAAGGACCTAATAAACTGATAGTACTGATAATACTGTTATTTCTGATAACATTATATATTCCAGTGGTTTTTGATAATGCTACTGCTACTGAGTATATTGAGAATGTTGAAAGTATAGTAAGGCATGGATGCATAATTCTTTGAGAAAATCATGTATACTTTGGCAAATCATGCTAAATTAAGATAATGCCAATTTCTAAGTAAATTCTCTTAAAATCATGTTAAGAATCAATAGCATGGGAAAGGTACTGTATAGACTAAGTGTAATATCATGAGCATATCAAATTCTAATCATGAAAGCAGTAAAACATAGAAGAGATAAGGAAATTCAACAATTATAAGAAAATCCTAAATCATGATTTCTAGAAAACTTCAAAGCTAGGGTTCACTGAAAATCTTGGGACACAAGTGTGGAAGAAGACCCTTGTTGAAG
Organism: Datura stramonium; assembly: GCA_018107945.1. NCBI lineage: Eukaryota > Viridiplantae > Streptophyta > Magnoliopsida > Solanales > Solanaceae > Datura > Datura stramonium. The sequence goes on along the minus strand of JACEIK010003652.1, from coordinate 35,006 downwards.
TCCCACATACCTGGAGAAGAAAACCCCTTGGACAGAAACTTGAATTCTGAACTTTGAGGAAAAACCCTAATCTAGCCTTGAGAGAAAACCATGAAGTTTCTACGATTAGTTCTTGAGAGGTTAGGAGAGAATGAGGGGAGAATGTCGACTAATACCCCTTAATTCCCAATCTAAAAATTCCAATATGACATAGTTTAGGAATTAAATTAATGGAGAGTTATGAAAATACCCCTGGGAAGTTGTCTGAAAACCTGCCCGTCCAGTCCTAACGGGTCACGCAACGAGTCGTTAGTTGTCACCACGGCTCGTTAGGACTAGTCGTTAGTTCTGGGCTAAAATTTTGAACTTTCTTAACCTCCAACTAATGGCTCATCAGGACAAGTCATTATATCCTCCAACGAATCATCAAGTGGCTCATTGGTTTAAGAAGGAAAGATCTTTTGTGCAGCCAACGACTGACTTAATAGGTCATTCGTTTTAACAACGGCTCGTCTGGTGAGTCGTTCTCAAAAATTTTCTGGTTTCCTATTGGTTTCCATTCTATGTTTGGGGTCTAATATTAGGAACTTTTGGGTTGTTACAAATCTAGGCCCACCCCCTTATCCTTTAGATCATAAATATCCATTTCAAGAGATTATGCTCTAACAGGTATTAGAGAAGTTATCGGTTCTCTAACCCTGGATGGTGTAGCAGCTTGTTCCTCACCTCTAACTTGCCCCATGTCTCATTCGTGTGCTACTGCCCGAGCAGTGGGCAGGTGTAGGTGCTTTATTTATAAAATTCAAAAATTATGTTCTCACATTCTGAGATAGAATGAAATAGAAAGGCTTAGTATTCAATAAGATCAGTTATGCATGATAAGAAAATAAATAATGGAAGTTTTCGGAAGTCCTATAGCCTCTTGAAGATAAGCATCATACATCTCCACACTGATCCACAAGACTCTACTAGACTCTGCTCTTATACTTAGTGGGACCTAGAAACCATGCTATAATATTACGAAAAAATATAAATAACATGATTTCATCAATCGACCCACAACCAAGGATTATCAAGCCACAATCAAGTTCACACAAGTCATAAGTATCAACAATTCAATAAAATCACAAGTCATGAAATAGTATTAACCGATAATCAGTTTCATATAAATTTCCCATAACATGACACTGATACTCACATAAATACTTGTTATCTCATTTATAAGAGACTCCCTTATTACTCATCACACTTAAATTCATTTAATACATCAAAACTAACACTTCAAAGAATTATGAAATTTCTACCTGCCTCAAACAGAAGCTCAAGAGTCAAATTATGAACTTGCCCTTTTGTAACACTTTCAAACAATCAAATTCTTCTAAAATATAGAATCCTCGTAAGAATACATATGTAGCACTCATATTTCTATATTTATTTTTGGTTTAAAAATTGGCCTGTGTAGACAGTAACAGATAGGGTCTGGATCCCCGGACANCACTGGAAATCACCCGAAATTTGGCCTTGGCAGCACCCTGCACATATGTAGCACTCATATTTCTATATTTATTTTTGGTTTAAAAATTGGGTCAAAATTTCAAATTAGCGGTCAAAGATTTGACTGAGAAAGTCAAATTTAGTCAAAGGAGTAGAATTCTTGTATCATGACCAACAATAAGTCCTTCATAATGAGAGAGGTTCAAAATACTATCAAAATCAAATTTTTATATGTTTGACCTTTTGAATTAACAATTTGGATTGAAAAGGGGTTTATTGCACAAAAAGGTTGGGGCACAGACTCCCAAAGAGAGAAGCCCAATGAATGTCAGATGCAGAGCCCCACACCCTTACTATGACAACATCTACTACGCATTCCACATCATATAATACTATCGACGAAACAACCCTTTATCAAATCCAAGAACTCTAAGACTAAACTTTCTAATTCCTTAAACAATTTCCATGTTTCTACCATAAAAACTTTCTTATAATCATGTAATAAGCTCAAATAAAAGATTAGGATCATTAACTTGATGCTTTGGGATGAAAATCTCTATTTTTTATTATCTCCTCTTTTGTCCCTTTCTTTTCTTCTCTTCTACTACATTTTTCTTTTTTTGTTTCTTCATTTTGGTTTCCAATATGCTTTCTCATGTTTTTAACTTCTTTTTCTTCTATTTTCATTTTCCTTTTGCTTGTCCCGCTCTTGTTTTTTTAGACCATTAAATTTCCTTTTTCATTATTCTTTAAAGGCCAAATAACCATAGTTTATTACATTCTCCCCTACTTGTACTCTCAAAATGAACTATTCCTCCAAAACTCATCAGATCACTTTGGGAATCATGATACTCATTCTTTGAAGTCATAAATCTTAGATGAATGCTATTGGAGAGTGTTAAAATGAAAAACTAATAAAATTCATAAAATGACTATAAGGGTCATTACATAGTTGGTCAATGTTTATTTTTAGTAGAGTCTATTTTGACTGGAAGAGGTGCATCCAAAAGTTTTTTTCACATCTATAAATAGACCAAAGTTTATTTTTGAAAGAGATTGGACATATTTACAAGGTTTTTGCATTTTGAGCACTTTGGAGCCACAAAATCTTTTGGTTTGTGTTTCTTTTCATCTTTCTTAAACATTTGTATGCAATTAATTATCTTTTGATTATCTATATGAACCTGAGAGTCTAATACCCCTTATTCCTGGGTTATGATAATTACATATTTGTTGTTGTAGAACCTAAATTGACTTGTTAATATAGTTATCATCGCGCTACAGCTCGTATGGTTATTTATTTAATCTTGATCTTAACTACTTTATTGCTTCACGGCCAATAGAATATATTATTGAACCCTAGGTGTGACTCAAGAGGAGGAGTCTAAGAATGCAATAATATTAAGTAGATCATGATCTTTTTTCCTGGGATGGGATTGATTAGAGATTAGGATAGAGTTATACCTCATCTCTTTGTTTGGTTGATGCAAGACAGGTTTGTAAGTGTTTGTGTCACATTTTCAATCAAAGAGAGGTAGGCCTGGAAGCAAGGCACAGATCAAAGGGCTATGCAGCTTGAGAAAGCCTAGTCAGAGTTATTTTAATTTACCAATAACCCAATAGAAAATAAAATTTATTTTAAATGATTACTCAAAGTTATTGCTAATAAATTCATAGCCTTGGAATATCATCTCCTACTGTATTAAAATCCTTACCTTCCAACATTAGCTAGTAATAGTTAGAATAATTTATTTTTTTTTGTAATAGTTTATAATAATCAAAATAAACTTGGGTTGAAAACACTTGTGTGATCAATTAATAATAGTTGAATCCGATAACAACAAAACGAAGTCCCTGTGGGTACGATATCAAATTTTTTAGTCACTATATTACTTGGTGATCACGTGTGCTTTAGGAGAAACACTCACATGAGGACCTAATCTCCATTAGATGTAATATCCTTGTGGATTGTAAAGTTTGATATATAGTATAGTAGGACATGACTTCCAAAACTTGTTAGTAATTCCTGTATGTAGCTTTTAGGGTGATTTCCCTTTTCCCATTAATAAATCTTATTGGTGTAACACCCCAAGTTTCCCTAAGATCATATCCAACAACTAAAATAAAGAAAGCATAAAAATTTGCACCAGGTCACAGAACGAGTCGTTGGATGACTCGTTATGTGACCCGACGGGTCATTAAGTGACCCGTTGTGTGAGCTTGAGTTGGTAAAATTTTAGGGTTTCCTAGAGACATAACGAGTTAAGGGATGAATCATGGTGCCACTTCATGACTCGTCAAGGGAGTCATTGTCAGGGAAGGGTGAAAGGATGGAAAAACTCTAGTAGTGACCACGAGTGGTGGCGGCCACGAGTCATCATTACACCTAATGAGTCGTTAGGTGTCTCGTTGGGTGTGATAAATTCTTAAAAACTTAAGTTTCACAGAGTCTTAACGAGTGGGGGAGTGACTCATTTAGTGTCATGACGAATCACTAAGTGGAAACATCATGTTAAGATCAAAAGTTAGAATTTTGGCCAGTGGTGGCATGAGGACTTGACAAGTCGCCCAGTGGCCTAACGAGTCATTAGGTCTGGTAGTGCCCATTTAGCCATTCAAAATTTAGGGGTATTTTTGTAACTTTTCACTATTTTAGTTCCTAAACTACGTCATTTTGAAAAAAAATTCAAAGGATTTAGTGGGGTAAACAATTCTTCTCCCTCATTCTCCATTTAGACTTTCAAAACATCAATCATAGACTTTAGAGCTTCTCTCTCAATCCAAGAAGTAGNCATGAAGGAAAGGCCATGCAAGCGATCCCTCCATTTAGACTTTCAAAACATCAATCATAGACTTTAGAGCTTCTCTCTCAATCCAAGAAGTAGGGCTTTCAAGTCTCCTAAAAAATTTCAAGCTTTTTCTTCAGGTATGTGGAATTTTAACAAGGGTTATTTGTTCATCCTTATGTCCCCAAATGTTTTCAGAAAACATTAATATCTCAATCCCATAGAAAAATCATGTCTTAGGGTTTTTGTTCAGTTATGTAAGACCCCAAAAGTTCCTAAGAAATAGATAGGAGAATTAGAAATAAGTTCTACAGAAAAATATGCAGTTTTGCACCAGAAACAACTCATGGTATGAGTCGTGATAGGAAGTGACGGATCGTGGTCTCAGTTGCGGGGGAATTCTGAAGTTGGTGTCCAAACCATAAGTCACACCACGAGTCGTGATGTGTGGGTATGACTCGTGGTTAGGATTCGTGATGATTTTCCTTATGGTGTCGAGGTATGATGTCATGGATTATGGTACAACTCGTAGTAAGTAACAACGAGTCATGATGGAATTCATGGTTAGGAATTGGCAGGTGAAGGGGATGATGTCACGATTAATAGTACGACTCGTGGTAGGACACCAAGAGTCATGATATGCAATCGTGGTGAGATTCATAGATTCTGTAGGGAGGAGAAGTGGTGACCACGAGAGGTAACCATGAGTCATTACTTCATGGTACAACTCGTGGTGAGAGTCATGATGAGTGGCAGTCCCTATTTATCAGATTTTTTATTAAGGGCATTTTCATAATTCCTAAGCTCCTAAGTCCTAAGCTACATCTTTTTAAGCTCTGTTAGGAGAATTTTAAGAGGGTTTAACCTATCCTAATTCATTCAACTCCCATGCATGTAAGAGAAGAAGTTTCCCTTTGAAGATCAAGTTTGAAACCCTTCAATTCTCCTCCAATTCTCCTAGGCTTTCAAGGAAGAGTGTGGAATTGAATTTCTCGAGTATGTAGGGCTATGAATGAGAGTTCCTTTCACTCTCATGCTCAAGACTCTCCTCAATTCCATAAATCTAAGTTCTAGGTCAAGTTCATGATCTTATGGGGCTTATTCTTAATTTTTATGAAATTCTCTATGATTTATCTATGGGTCAATTTCCTTCATGTATCAAATCTTGTTTTAAGATCCATAGGCAGATTTTATACCTATTTTATTATTAATTCATAGTTTCAAATTCTAATCAATTGATGCCCAATTATGTATGTTGCATGAAAAGTCCATTTTATGATTCTATTTATGATTTTGATCCTCCTAAGCTCTAAATTATGATTTATGATTTATGATATGATTTCCTTAAAGTACTCTTTAAGAATTTATGAATTTCAAGTATAGTAATTTTCTCAAGCAAGTATATTCTTCATGATTTATGAGTTTATGATTTTGGCCGACTCACGGGCCCTAATTCATGGCCAACCATGTATTTCAAGTATGATCAAGTATGTTTTGATTTATCTAGCCATGAACATCATGTATGACTTCACGATTACTATATGAGCCTTCATGTTCATATTTTTGGGAGCCGTTTCTAGCACCGAGTAGGCCCAACATTCAGGTAAATCTGTGGTCTCAGAACTACGCGCTAATGTAGGTTTATGCTTATGGACTCTAGGTGGGTCCCTATTAGTGATATCACATCATGTACGTCCTTGGCCTGGCAAGCCTGGGAAGGCTATGCCCACTTGTGTGAGATAGTTGGGGCATCATGTAAGCTCTATCATGATGGTGTCGGTTAAGACGAGTCCTCCCATTATTCCTCACAATTTATGCATTGTCATGTTTACAATACTTTGGCTCAAGTTATATTTTTACAAGGTTTCTCTTATGATTATTATTATGACTAGTTTATGAATAGATCTGAAAATCTTGAACCTCATGTTTATGTTATAACTTTCATTGCATGTTTGAACTGTCCTACTCTTTGAACTCTTATGTTTTTTGATTGGTCCATTTTATTTACCTTGCATACTCAGTACATTCAAAGTACTAACAGCATACTCTATGCTGTATCATTTCATGATATAGGCTCAGACGTTCAAGGACAGTCTCTCCGCTAGCCGGTCATCAGAGTTCAGTTTAGCCAACTGTTGGTAAGTCCTCATTCTTCGAGGACCTTTAATTAGTTGCATTGTTGCTATTTTAAGTTTTAGATTGTTAGTGAGCTAGTTGGGGTCTTGTCCCATCAGCTCGTTAGTATATAGAGGCTTTTCAGACATAGTGTTGTATTTAGTTTTGGATTCAGTGTTATGTATTTCCGTTTTTCAAATGTTTAAGATTCAGACTTCTGCTATTCTAGAATTTAGTTTCTTTCCTCCTTGATTTTGTTGAGTTATTTATCATGTTCATGTCATGGGTCGACTTGGAGCCATTTATGGTTCTAGGTTCTGTGACTCAATCCGGGACTATATTCAGGTCCTGACAAACTTGGTATTAGAGAAAAGGTTCACTATGTTCTAGGGTGTCTGAAAGCCGCATTAAGTAGAATCTTTTTCATTGGTGTGAAGCGTGCCACATTTATGATGAAGAGGCTACAAAGCATTTTAGGTAATTTCCCATCTTTCATGATCTATGTCATGAGATGAATGTCTCGCTATCCTTCTAACTCGTGCTATACGTGTTTGCATAATCATGCCTCCACACCGAGTTAACGAAAGAAGGAACGACAACGGAAATGGGAATGGTAATGAGAATGGAAATGGAGATGGGCACCATCAAGCCCAATCAGCCCAAGAGGATCATGTGCTTGAACAGGTTTCCCATGCTGAGTTTAGCACAACCATCCAGATATTGGCACAGGTGTTGACTGCTTAGGTCAACCAACAGGCAGCAGTTCACGTTTCCCCAAAATGGGAATGCAGCAGCGGCTAGGGTCAGGGACTTCCTCAAGATGAATCCCCTTGAGTTTCTTAGGTCAAGAGTCGACAAGGACCCACATGAGTTCATTGAGGAGATTCAGAAGATCACTCATGTTATGGGACTGATCGGGGAGGAGTGTGTAGACCTAGCCTCTTATCAGTTGAAAGGGATTGCATATATTTTTTACAAATAGTGGAAGGATGGCAGGGTAGTTGGAGATGGTCCTATTGGTTGGGATGAGTTTCTCACCGCGTTCTTGGACTGATTCATTCACTAAGAGATGCGGGAAATCAAGGCAATGAAGTTTGTGAACCTGAGATAGAATAACATGATGGTTCAAGAGTATTCTCTAGAGTTCACCCGTTTGTCCAGGTACGCGTGGGAGATGGTGGTCGATCAGAGGGCCCAGGTGAGCAAATTTGTGAACGGGGTAGCGGACTACTTGGTCAAGGATTGCAGGACCGCTATGCTACATTAGGACATTGAATTCTCCCAATTGGTTTTGTATGCCCAACAGATGGAGGTAGTGCATATGAGGTAGAGGGAGAGAGAGAGAGGCCAAGAGGGCCAGGATAGATAGTTTTGGGTTCTCCCAATAGAGGTCGGGCTGTGGACATTGTCAGCAGTCCCACCAGAGGTCATCAGCCCCAGCACCGTTGCTAGCTAGTGTTCCATCCAAATCTCAGGGTGATCCGAAGAGCAGGGCATCAGGTTTGAGGGGATATAGGAACACACGAAAAATGTGGTAAGAACCATATAGGATAGTGCTTGGTCAGATCAGATATTTGTTTCGGGTGTGGGAAACTCAGGCACATGAGCAGGGAGTGTCCTTTGGCTAGGCAGGGTGATGGCAGGGGTCATACTCAGGCTACCAGTTCAGTAGTGGCTCTAGAAGCACACCCTCCTTGATTTGGTGCATCCACTAGTGCAGGTAGTGGTCAGCGCCAGAACATGTTTTATGCCCTAGCGTATCGTCAGGAGCTGGAGGTCTCCCCATATATGGTTACTAGTATGTTACAAGAATTCCATTGTGATGTTTATGCATTGTTAGATCCAGGGGATACTTTATCTTTTGTGACACCCTATATTGTTAGTAGTTTCGGAGTCAGTCCCAAAATCCTATAAGAATCTTTCTTAGTCTCTACTCCAGTCGGTGGTTCAGTTGTAGCTCGACGGGTATACAAAAATTGCCTTGTCACAATCCTTCAGAAAGTCACCTCAACAGATTTAGTAGAGTTAGACATGATAGATTTTGATGTTATTTTTGGCATGGATTTGGTGCATGCATGTTATGCCTCTGTGAATAGTAGAACCCGTGCGGTAGAGTTCTGGTTTTTGCCTGAGCCAGTCCTAGAGTGGAAGGGTAGTTCAGTTGTTCTTGTAGGTCGCTTTATTTAAGACCTTAAGGCTAGAAAGATGATTTCTAAGGGTTGTGTCTACCATCTATTTCAGGTTAAGGATGCTACGTCCGAGACCCCAACTCTCCAGTCAGTTCCTATACTATGTGAGTATCCAAAGGTATTCCCAGATGATTTACCTGGAGTCCCTCCTAAGCGAGATATTGACTTTAGTATTGACCTTCTTCCTGATACGCAGCCTATATCAATTTCTCCTTATAAAATGGCTCTGACAGAGCTAAAGGAGTTGAAAGACCAGTTGAAGGATCTCTTGGACAAGGGTTTCATCAGACCTAGCAAATCTCCGTGGGGTGCACCAGTTCTCTTTGTTCAAAATAAGGATGGTTCTCTTCATATGTGCATTGACTATCGACAGTTAAACAAGGTTACCATCAAGAACAAGTATCCTCTTCCTAGAATTGATGATTTGTTTGACCAACTTAAGGGTGATAAGCACTTCTCAAAGATAGATCTCAGGTCTAGTTTTCACCAGCTCAGAGTTAGAGAGAGCGACATCTAGAAGATAGCCTTCAGGACTCTATATGGTCACTATGAGTTTGTAGTTATGTCTTTTGGACTAATGAATGCTCCTGCGGCTTCTATAGATTTGATGAACAGGGTGTTCAAGCCATATTTGGATATGTTTGTGATTGTGTTCATAGATGAAATTCTCATATACTCTAGGAGCGAGGAGGAGCATGCCACTCATTTGAGGATTGTGCTACAGACTTTCAAGGATCTCCAGTTGTTTGATAAATTCAGCAAGTGTGAGTTTTGGTTGGACTCAGTAGCATTTTTAGAGCATGTGGTGTCAAGTGAGAGTGTATAAGTGGACTCTCAAAAGATAGAAGCTGTGAAGAATTGGCCTAGACCAGCTAGTCCTTCAGATATTAGGTGTTTCTTGGGTTTAGCTAGTTACTATTGAAGGTTTGTTGAGGGATTTTCATCCATTGCAGCACCATTGGCTAAGTTGACCTAGAAGAATGTCAAATTTAGTGGTCGGATTCATGTGAGAAGAGTTTTCAAGAGTTAAAATACTCGATCACCTCAGCCCTAATATTGACCCTACCCGAGGGCACATATGGATTTCTGGTATATTGTGATGCTTCTAGGGTTGGACTTGGTTGTGTGTTGATGTAGCATGGTAAAGTCATTGCATATGCCTCTAGACAGCTTAAAACTCATAAGAAGACTACCCAACACACAACCTAGAATTGGCAGCAGTGGTGTTCGCATTGAAGATTTGGAGACACTACTTGTATGGGGTGCATGTAGATGTATTCACGGACCATAAGATCTTCAGTATGTGTTTACCTAGAAGGATCTGAATTTGCAGCAAGGGGGTGGTTAGAGCTTCTCAAGGATTATGACATGAGTGTCCTTTATCATCCGGGAAAGACCAATGTAGTGGTGGATGCTCTTAGCAGGTTATCCATGGAGAGTGTGTCTCACGTGGAAGAGGAAAGAAAAGAGTTGATGAAGGATGTCCATAGGCTTGCTCGTTAGGGGTTCTCCTTGTCCACTCAACAAATGGTGGTGTGATTGTTCAAAATGGATTAGAATTTTCATTTGTGACTGAGATCAAGTCTAGACAAGATGAGGATCCGATCTTGGTAAAGTTGAAGAAGCGATTCAGAATCAGAAGGTGGAGGTCTTCTCCCAAGGGGGAGATGGAGTACTTCGATATCAAGGTCATTTGTGTGTTCCAGATGTTGATGAATTGAGAGATCAGATGTTACATGAGGCTCAGATATGGTATAAGCAATGAAAAGAGGGAAGGTGGAATGGTGCAGGTCCGGTGGAGTAGGACGAGTTTGTGATTGTGTTCCTGGACAGATTCTTTCCCTGGGAGTTAAGGGAAGCAAAGGCCGCTGAGTTTGTGAATTTTAAACATGGTGACATGATAGTGTAGGAGTAAGCCTTGAAGTTTACTCAACTATTAACGTATGCTTTAGAAATGGTTGCTGAGCCAGGGCTCGCATGCTCAAGTTCGTAAATGGAGTCTGATTCTCAGACTTAGTAGTCAAGGATTGCAGGACTGCCATGCTTATTAACAAGATGGACATCTTCAGATCAAAACCCATGCATAGTAGATAGAGGCGGAGAGGTTGAAAGAGATAAAGAGGGAGAGTAAGCGGGCACGGACAGGCCAATTTGAGTATTCCCAGAAGAGGTTAGGAGGTGGTAATCACCCACAGCAGCAACAGAGACCTCCAGCACCCTCATCAGCCAGTTCTCCTTCTTCCAGGTCCCCCAAGGATCGGAGGAGCGGATCATCAGGCTCCCAATCACAGATTCATATCTCCAGTAGCCGCACTTTCCCAGTATATTCTAAGTGTGGTAAGAACTATCTGGGTGAGTGTCATCTGGGCAAGGAGGGTTTTTTTGGTTATGGTCAGCTGAGTCACAGGTTTAGGAATTGCCTATCACTAGGACAGGGGAAGGCCCAATCTACTACACGGTAGCTTCACCAAGTCACTCAACTAAACAGGGTACTACCTCTGGTGCAGGTGGCGTTCAGCGCCAGAACCACTTCTATGCCCTATTCTTCCATTAGGACTAGGAGAACTCACCTGACATAGTCACTGGTATGTTACGTTAGATATGTATGCTTTGCTAGATCCAGGAGCCACACTTTCTTTTATGACTCCTTACATTATCGTCCACTTTGATATTAGTCTAGAAGTTCTCTCAAAGCCATTTTCGGTCTCTACATTGGTCGGTGAGTCAGTTACATCCAGTCGGGTATACAAGGTTGTCTAGTCACACTATTACATAAAGTCACCTCAGTTGATCTAGTAGAGTTAGATATGGTCGATTTGGGCCTCATCCTTTGCATGGACTGTTTATATTCTTGCTATGCCTCAATTGATTGCAGAACTAGAGTCGCTAGATTCCAGTTTCCTAACGAACTAGTCCTAGAGTGGAAGGGTAGTACTTCAGCGCCTAAAGGTTTGTTCATCTATCACCTAGTTAAGGTTAAGGATTCTAGTTACAATACCCTAACACTTCAGTCAGTTCCATTTTGTAAATGAGTTCCCCAATGTGTTTCCTAAAGATCTTCCCATAGTCCCTCCCTTGTAGGAAATAGACTTTGGCATAGAACTTCTTCCAGATAACTAGCCTATCTCACTTCCTCCTTATAGAATGGCTCCAGCGGAGCTTAAAGAGTTAAAGGAATAGCTGAAACAACATCTAGATAAGGGCTTCATCAGATCCAGCATCTCCCCATAGGGTGCCCCAGTCCTACGTTAAAAAATCATACACTCAGAATGTGCATCAATTACCATCAGGTGAACAAGGTCACAGTCAAGAACAAGTATCCACTACCCAAAATTAATGACTTGTTCGACCAACTCTAGGGAGCTTGAAGTTTTTCTCTTAATGATGAATGATATTGATTCCTTTATTGGTGTAATCTCTTGTTCTTCATCTATGAGTAGCTAAACACCTTGCTAGGGGTGTGGGCATGATAGGGGTTAAAATGGATATGGTGTTGCTAGTTTAATCTTAGAATTATTTATTTAGCATAAATCTATTATTTTATCTAAATTATAATTGAAATATCTATAATTGAAAATATGGGTTGTGTTTACTTATTCTATTATTGCTTGAAAAAAAGGAATAGGATATGGTTGAGAAAACAATGGTGGATAATTGAGTTTTGATTGTGTGGGATTGGGCTAGAGATAGCCAATACCCTCATGAGTTGAGGGAACCAAAGTTGTCGAGTTTGTGAATCTGAAGCAGGGTAACATGTCAGTTCAGGAGTACGCTTTTGAGTTCACCCATTATCTAANGCCAATACCCACTTTCATACACCTATTAAAGAATTGAGGCTAGAAATAGTTTAATTATTACCCAAGTTGTAGTGGTTGAAGTGTATGGGAGTTGGGGTTTGAGAAAACCTAAGGTAAAAGGCACCCAAATGGTTGAGAAACATCAGGTGCTGCCTTGACTACGACTATTTATGTTTGTAAGTAATACTTTGATTCACTACTTAACCCCAATCCTTTAAATGCCCCAACAATAGCACACCCCTAGTATTCGCTCATATTGTTAATTCGAAGTTCGTTACCTTGTTTTATTGTTGAGTTTGAATTCATAGTGTGATCTTGCAAACCCCCAATATTTACTTTCCTAGTTCTGATACAATGATGCTATTTGATTCAATTTGATAGATGACTTTCGTTGCTATCAATCTTCATTCCTTGTGGATTTGACCCCGACTCATGAGTTGGGTAAATTATATTGCAAATGTTCGTGTACACTCTCTCCTAGCGAGGAGTGGATTGGTAGTCATCAATTTTAGCATCATTGCCAGGGAATGAGATTTGATAACCTTTAGTTGTTTGTTTATTTGAAAAATTTAAGCATCTTGTGAAAATTTACATTTGATGTTTTTTTCACTGCTTGTTTATGTTGGATCTAATGAGCCATGACTCGAAAGTGGGTTCTGGGGATGGACACATGGACCAAGATGAGGATGAATCCCTGTTTCCTGATGTAGTGGGTTCCATTCGCCTACCACCTACAATAGGGAAAGTAGCATTTCATGTTACTAGCACTATGTTGCACTTGCTACAAATGAAAGGACTCTTCGGAGGGAAACCAAGTGAGGACGATAATAGACACCTTTGTAACCTCCTTGAAATTTGCCAACCCTTCAATATCACCAATATTATCCAAGAGTCCATTTGAATTCGACTAAGTCTTTTCCCATTCTCACTGAGGGGAGAAACCACTATTTGGCTAGAGGAGTTCCCCGGGGTGGTATTACTTCTTGGAAAGAGTTGATAAAGCTTTTCTTGGATAGGTTCTTCCCTCCATTGAGGATGTTGTAGTTGAGGTGTTACATCACCAACTTTAGACAACTCAAGGGTGAACCCTTGCATGAAGCTTGGCTTCGATTAAAAAAGAAAGTTGCAACATGTTCAAACTATGGGTTGCCTGACGGAGTTCTTATCCAAAGCTTGTACCGCTCACTTGACTCACTAAATAAGTCTGTGGCTAATAATCTCACTGGTCAGTCCTTGATGGAAAAAACATATGGATTGGCCAAAGCTCTCTTAGACCAGATGACCAAGACAAATCGAGCATGGCACACTAAGGACATCGAGGTGTCCTCAAGTGGTGCTAGTTCCAGCTTTATGACTGCGGAGATGAGAAAATGTGATGAAGAAAGGGATGAGACCATGTCCAAAATGATGATCCATCTTGAATTAATAACAATGCATGTGATGGGAGCCGGTGCCAAGAGTGTAAATATCGTTGGAACCCAAGGCCACATGCAATATGAAGGAGAGGCTTCACCTCCAAGATATGAAGAAGAGTGTTAATATATGGATGGCCAGTGGGGGGTTGCCGTCCAGAATATCAAGGTGCCAACCAAGGCCCTTGATGTACTTGTGATGAGAATCAAGGTTAGAGAAATCAGGATAGTCAAGGGTGGAATGATAGGAACGAGAGACGGGGAAACCATGAACCAAACTGTGAAGGGGAATGCTACCATAGAAGTTCAAACCCTTATGTTCCCCCTCCTAAGGTAGAGGAACCCCAAATGCAACCCGAAGTGAATAATGTTGACAACTCCAAGATAGAGGAAATGTTGGCAAGTTCTAAAGAAGGTTGAGTCTACGGAGAGCAGGGTGAGGGAGCTTGAAGGGGAGGTGTCTAACCTCACCCAAATGGTGAATTCTCATTCAGCTTCTATTAAACATTTGGAATCTCAAATGAACCACCTTTCATTCCAAATGAATCCCTAGATGAAGAGCACCCTTTCCTAGTGACATCGTACCAAATCTGAAGAAGAATGGACATTGCATGGTGATTGTTACTTGGAGTGGAAAAAGTTTGGCTGATGCGGGTATGAAGGCCAAACAAGTTGTTGATCCAATCACAATTGATGGAGTGAAAGATGCAGTGCCAAAAGCACCAAGTGTTGTTGATGATACTTGGAGAGAAATGAGTGGTTGTTACTCCTAAAGTTATTAAGGGCGATGAGTCCTCAAATGCACAAGGCCAAGAGCCTAGAATCCCACCTCCTTACCCTTAGTGGTTAGGGAAAAAGAAAGAGGACAACCAGTTCAAGAAATTCAATGAGATATTTAGCAAGTTATCCATAAACATACCGTTGGTGGATGCATTGCTTCATATGCCGGGCTATGCAAAGTTCATGAAGCAATTTTTTAAAAAGGATAAGATTGTGAATGCGGGCACAGGGGAGGTGATGCACCACTATAGTATAGTGATGGCGAGCAATCTTGCTCCCAAGAGAGAGGACCCCGAAGCTTTTACCATCCCTTGCTCCTTCGAAATATGCATGTGCAATAAAGCTTTATGTGACCTCGGTGCAAGCATCAATTTGATGCCTCTCATCGTTTTCAAAAAGTTAGGTTTGGGGAATCCCAAGCCTACTACAATGAGATTATTGATGTTGGACCGGTCTATCAAGAGTTCTACGGGAGTTCTAGAAGATGTCTTGGTCCGAGTGGAAAATTTTATCCTTCCATCCGACTTTGTCATGTTGAATTGTGACATAGATGTCGAGGTGCCCATCATTTTGGGGAGACCATTGCTAGCCGCGATTAAAGAGTTGGTTGATGTGGAACTAGGGGAGCTAAAGTTTAGAGTGGGTGGTAAAGAAGTGACCTTCAATGTGTATCAACCCACAAAAGCCCCAAATGAATGTAAAGTGATAGCGCTCCTCAATGAAGAGGAGGAGCAAGATAAAAATTGTGAGGCTGAAGTTGATTTGGAGGATGACCCTCCGGAGAATTGTTGATTTAGGAGACATTCATTGTGCAACGATGATAAATAAGGTGATTCTTGGGAGGCAACCTAAATATTTTTATTTTGGTGCTTTGATGTTTTTGTTGTTTTTGTGTTAAAGGTTAATTGGATGAAGAAACAAGTGAAAGAAGAACAGGGCATGCACTGCGTGTGTCACGACCGGAGTTGGGACCCTAGATCGAGACAAGGGACCTATAACCATGAATGGCTCCAAGTCAACTCATGGCATGTGCATAGCAACTCAAGAGCATAAATTAAAGTGGAAACTAAAAACATAAACATGAATAACCGGAATTCTGAATAACATAACGTATATCAAACAAAAACATCATAACACTAAATCTCAAGCTGAACATACTAGTCTATGTTCAAAAAGTCTCTACTATCTGATGAGATGTTGGGACAAGCCCCCAACTATCTCCAATTCTGAAACTAAACTGACATGATCAACATAACTAAATGAATGTCCCCAGGAGATGACGAATCACACAACAGAGGCTGCTTGGACTAATAGGGAAGTGAGATATTGGCGAGACTGAGCAGGATCACCTAAACCTATATCATGAAATTATATAGCATAGAGTATGCAGTTAGTACTTTGAATGTACTGCGTATGCAAGTTAAGTAAAAACATACTAAGTAAAATGTTAGTTGAAATCATACATATAAGTTGAATAGATCATGATAATAAGCAATGCATGCAAAACTATGACTGAGATAAACATAATCAAAAGTTGGTTAATATAACTTTACATAATGACCAAAGATTTAGAAATAGAAATCATATGACTTGTCATAGAAGAAATTGTTTCCCAAAACATGTATACATATACCTATGTTGGTGCATAGTTCTGAGACCGGAAAACATCAGACCACAAGCATACTCAGTGCTAGACACTACTCCCAAAAACATGCATAGTGCTCACATCATTTTTCAATGAAGATGAAATCATTATTTATACATAGCTTGAAATCTGAACATTGGGAATCTTGACTCCAAAATATATCATAAGCTGCATTAGCAGTCTTGACTCCAAATCATATGATAAGATGGTCTTAATAGCCTTGGCTAAATCATAAAAACATACTTAACTTGTATGGGCTTGTCCAAATTGTGCATACTTGAAATAGACTTCATAATTCATAATCATGGAATCATAAGTGGGGAGTTCATAAACATTCATTTATGCTAAATATTGATGAGCCCGCAAGTGTACGGGTTGTACAAGTAATATAGTGGCCCTTTTTAAGAACCGGAATGTCGAACCTACAGGGACTAGACTACAGGGTAAAACC
>JACEIK010003651.1:147021-158897 GCA_018107945.1 Datura stramonium | reverse complement strand
ACATAAAATCACATGAAAATGTATATAAATAAGTAGATAAACAAGACTAAATTGAGTTATAAAGTAGCACTTGGGCATGCAATTATGCCCAAGATCAACGGTTATACCTACTTGTATTTAAACTTAAAAAGGTTGAAAGGTATATCCCTATCCTCAACAACAACTTCTAACCTTCAACCAATGGACCAAAGGATCTTCGAATTCCTGTTTGATATTTACTTTTAACCCTTTCGGTTCCCTTTTTCAAGTTCAACCAAAAGCCAACAGATTTACTCACAAGTTGATCAGGCTGGTGAACAAGCAATTAAAACAAGTAAATATAAACAACATTTATAAACGAATCAAAACTAGTAATCAACAATCTTTCAAACTTCAACCATCAACTATGTCCAAAATCCTAGAATGGGCGGTTAGCTACTCATTGACAAGCGGAGAAACAAAGATAACATCATCATTCTCAGTCAAACAAGAAAGTAAAGAAGAAACCAAAGTAGAACTTGTCTCTCCTCCAAAATCTGCATTTACAGCCTTCAAAATGATGAACGATATGATAACCGATCTACTAGAAATGCCCTAGATGTTATATATATAGGTGAGCCTTCAAATAAAGCTTTTTCCCTCAAGTAATTGACTTAAAAATTAGCAAATTCCCATACAAGAGGGTCTGGCACGCTGCCCCATGTATAGCACCATAGAGTTAGTCAGATTTCCTTTGAAGATTGGCTCTAGGGGTCCCACTCTCACCAAAGCACAAAGGACTTGGCTAATTTTCTGCACTTCTAACACCTATGGCTCCCTACTCTCACCATAGCACCAGTGTTAGTCAAATTTGTGAGCTTCAAGACCCTTCTGGCATCCCACTCTCACCATAGTACCAGAATGTTAGGAAAATTTCGTAAGTCTGGAATACTTTTGGGGCTCAACGTCATCCATCTCGCCAAGGTGTTAGTCAAATTATCATCTCCAAAGCTAAGGTACTTGGTGCCCCACGCCATCCATAGCACTGACTTTGGTACATTTTCTTTGAAACACAAGTGTTGGGCGCACCACGCCAGCCATAGCCCTAGTCCGACTTTTACAAACTCTTCTTCTTCACGCCTTGAGTTATTTTGGGTCCTTTTTCCTTGGTTTCCTTCTCAAAACATATAGAAATATTCATTGGCTCAAAAGACACATGAAACATGAATTCATACATTTCATAGGGATATGAACTCAAAACGAAGCAAAATATGGGTAAAAACATGGCAAATGGGCGTAAGAATATGCCCAACATCAATCTACCCTTACCTAAAAAAATGGAATATCCTCAATGCATATACAAAACAAAGTAGAGGTGGGAAAGAAGGTAGCAAAAACTTTGTGTAGCGCTCAAATCGCTCTATTAAACATCATCTTGTTGTGGTGCTAAGGAACCATACTCCACATCATGAGCTAGGCCTCAGGTGTTCAATTGGGATGCCACTATCGCTCGTCTAAGAGCCTCTACCTCCATAGTGGGCAGTTATAAATCCACTAGTGGTGTCCCCTGAACTATGGCCTTGCCCTTATCTACTAGCTAGGATGGAGTCTCTGTCTAGGTAGGAACCTCTGTCTCGGCCAAAATCCAAGCAAGCACCTGCTCTAGTGTAATACTAGCTCGGGTGGCTGAAACAGCTAATGGTGCCACAGGATGAGTTTGAGATAATGGAATAGGCACTTCTCATGGAATTAAATCCAAAATGCTGGCTATCGATGGTATCCTATCCACCAAACGTATCTACACCTCAATTGGCTATCACTTACGCATCTGCATCTCAACCACGGTAGCTCTAGTCTCCTCTAGGTCTGCTAAGACGCTAGCAATGTCAGACGCACTAGAGCCTTTGAGTTAGTTCAACTGGGAATATATGGCTTCCAACTATGAGCTCAAGGCCTCATTTGAGGTCCTCACTATATCCTAGAGTGACTGAAGAGCTCGCTCAATAATAGTAGCCACAAAAGCCCGCAAGTCCTCGATCAATCTGGCCAGCTGTCTCTCATCTCTATCTACCCCCGAGGCCAACCTAGTAAGTGAATTTCTGGATATAAGTGGTGGCCTCGACAGAGCTTACAGTTGACGACCTTATAACTATTAAATTGACAAGTTCCTGTGGGTATGATATCTAGACTTAACAATCCTATATTACTTGACGACCACGTGCGCTTGGGCGACATCAAGTTTTTGGCGCTGTTGTCGGGGACTTGAATATTGTTTAATCGTTTGTAGGTTAGAATTTTATTTTGCTAGTCTGTATTTTACGTTTGTTTCTTGTTTTTGTTAAAGTTCACAGGGTTTTTTGCCTCAGTGTATGCCAAGCACGAGAAGTCAAGGATCATCCTTAGCTTCTCTTGATCCTAAAATAGAGAGAACCTTTCGAAGGTTAACTATGGAGAACAATGGGCAAGAAGT
The DNA here is from genome assembly GCA_018107945.1 of Datura stramonium. Lineage (NCBI taxonomy): Eukaryota > Viridiplantae > Streptophyta > Magnoliopsida > Solanales > Solanaceae > Datura > Datura stramonium. The sequence continues at coordinate 156,469 of JACEIK010003651.1, read as the reverse complement.
AGGTGAGGAGAATGAGAGACTTCCAGTGATGTAGTTTGCTAGGCCGAATGTAGAGAATGCTTCCAAAGCAATTGTTAAATAGGCCATTACTAGGAATTTTGAGCTGAAAGAAGGGACTGTGCGGTTGGTCCAAAACACTTGACAATTACAGGGCAAGCCACACGAGGATCCCCACAGGCATCTGATGACGTTTGTAGAGCTAAGTGAAAATTTTCACTACTAGAACGTGTCAGATAAATATGTCAAGTTGACTCTATTTTCGTTCTCACTGATTAGAGAGGCCAAGGAATGGCTTCAAAATGAGCCTACAGGATACATCACAACTTGGGAGATTCTCTCCAACAAGTTCATCAATCATTCTTTCTCTTTGAGAAGAACTAAAGAACTGAGAGGAAAGATCTCCGAATTCATACAGAGATATGGAGACACACTAGCTCAGGAATGGGAATGCTACAAGTGTTACTAGAGGGATTTTCCACACCACATGCAACCTAAGGAGATAATCAGGCACAATTTCATTGAGGGTCTGAAGCCCGAGTCTAAGATAGTTCTTGATGCTACCACACAGGGACAAATTCTGTCCAAAAGTTATGATGAAACTAAGGCTCTTTTGAACCTCATGTCTGCAGGTAGTCAGTTATCAGGATTCAGGCAGAGGATTTGCAGCAGCAAGAGTGACGGGAAAGCTTGAGGTGGATGGTGTAGCAGCAATCAGAGCAGATGTAAGCTAGTTGGTGAATCTGATTAGTAAGTTAGTAACCACACCAACAGGAAGCCAAGTGCATCAAGTACAACAGGTATAAATCCCACCACCATCATGTGAGGTTGTGGTGAAGGCCACGGTTATTCATGTTGTCCTCTTAATCCTGAGTTTGTATATTTTGTGGGACAACAAGTCCGTGGTGGAGGTTTTGCAGGTAATGGCTATAATCAGGGCTACCGAAATGGAGAAAATTCCCCATGGGGAGGAAACCAAAAGTTTCAAAAGCTCCAAAACACTTATCAAAGGACACATGGCCAGTAGAAGAGCAGTTCTCTTGAGACAATAAAGCAATAATGGTGCAGCAGACGCAGGTGGAAAATGAAATGTAGAAATCCATCCATGAGCTTGAAAGGAAAATGGACAATTGTCTTTGCAACAGAACAACAGACTACAGGGGCACTCCCAGGTAATATCGAGAAAAACCCCAAATAAAATGTAAATGTTATTTTCTTGCATAGTGGTAAAGAGTTGGGTGAGGTTGTTGCTGAGGAACAAGCAGTGAAACCCAAGGCTGAGGTAGGGGAGTCAAGCAATTCACAATCGAAAATTGTAGTAGCTAGACCACTTCCTCCATTTCCTCAAAGGTTGAAGAAAAAGACAGAGGATACAGCTTGTGGTAAGTTTCTTGAATTGTTGAAGCAGGTTCATGTGAATATTCCTTTGGTGGAGCTTTTGCAGGATGTTTCGAAGTACACCAGGTATCTCAGTGATATTTTGGCAAATAAGAGGAGGCATACAGAGTTTGAAACTGTGGCTCATACGGAAGAATGCAGTTCTAGAATCAAGAACAAAACTCCTAAAAAGCTTAAGGATCCTGGGTTTCACTATTCCAGTCACTATTGGAAATAGGGAAGTTGGTTTAGCCTTGTGTGTTCTAGGTGCAAACATCAATTTAATTCCTGCAACCCTATTCAAAACATTGGGATTAGGTGAACCACATCCTACCACAGTGATGTTACAGCTTGTGGATTGATCTTTGGCCTATCCAGAAGGAATCATTGAAGATGTCTTGATTAAGGTAGGACCTTTCATCCTACTGATGGACTTTATAATCTTGGACTATGAAGTAGATGCAACAGTTCCCCTCATTCTGGGTAGAGGATTTGTAGTCACCACCAACGCAGTTATACATGTTCAATCGGGCAAGATGTCTATGAAAGTAGATGGTCAGGAGGTAGTGTTCGAAGTATTCAGAGCAGCACGAATGCCACCTCACTATGAGGACTTCAAAATGAAACCAGCGGGAGAACTTGGAGGTGTAATAAGTTGATAGAGCAGCAAGTGCTTCATGATAGTTATTCAGATCCATGGTATGGCCATAAGTCCACTCGAGTGAANCCGCAATGTTAAATCAGGTGTTGCATGGGAGGTAACCCATGAATGTTGTTCCACGACTTTAAATAAGGCGTTTGGTGGGAGGCAACCCATCCTTTCTTCTTAACATTTTATACGTTGTTATTTGTTTTGTAAAGACGAACAGGGCATAAGAGGAAAGAATAAGCTGGGACATTAAGCTAAAAAGAGGGAGATGCTTGACATGAGCGCCAGGAGTTAAATCCTAGAAGAAAAAAAAATTCAGGTAAGTCTATGGGTGGCGCGCCGCACACCTCTATCTCTAGAATAAAAAAAATATTTCTAAATTTGAGGTGAGATGGGAGGGGCGGTGTACCAAGGGGAAAATGGCTGAAAATTTTTGGTCAATATTGACTCAAAGACCTTAAAATTGCATAAAAGTCATGTCCCGCCTTTTTTTTAAAGTCCCAATCATTTTTTTCTCTCAAAAAGTTGAAAAACAAAAAAAGCAAAAATTTTCTCTCTCCCCTCTCTCTATAGCCGTAACCCTCCCCTTCCCTCTTCCCTCCATTGTTGTCTTCTCCAACAAGTTGGTGAAGCTATCATCCTCAACTCAAGTACGTATATTTCTTCTCTCTTATTTGATTAATGGTGCAAGCATGCTCCCATACCCTTCTTCCCCATGTTTAGAACCCAAAAATCACCATTATTGGTGAAAAGCTTGAACTTCATGTTTTGGGTTTTATAAGCTTAAAGTCTTAAATTCTTCCATGATTATATGATATCCTTGATGGGTAGCTTGAATCTTGGTTGAATATGTTGATTTGAACTTGTAGGAATGATTGGGTATGTGAATTGAATTTTTGAATGTTGGTGGGTAGATGCATTGATTGTAGAGAGAGAAAATATATGAAGCTTTGAATTCTTGAATGTGAAAATTGCATGAGTTTGTGAAATTCTTGAGTAATTCATGTTTAGTGGTAGTAAATTATTTATTATTAGTTGATTGAATTGAATTTTGTTACTCCATTACATGAAATTATTTAAATTGGGAATTGGAGAAGAAAGTGAGAGAGATAGCTTAGGTTGTGCATTCTTAATTAAAAGATAAAAGCTAGAGTAGAGTTGAAAAGAAAAAAACAATTCATGAACTTGGTGTAGTATGAGTTAGTGAATTAAGAGTACATTGACGAGATTGGATGATGATGGGGGAAGTCTTGAGTACTCTATTTTACAAATTCTCACATATACGCTATAAAATTAAGTGTGGGGTGAATTTTGCACTTTTTACACTTAATTAGTTAGCCATTTGGTTCACAAACTAATGTTGTAAAGTTCTTGATTTTTCTTCTTGATAGGTACAATGACATCAAAAGTAAAGGAGGTGAATGTAGCTGAGAAAATCCGAAAGAGGGGTAGACCAAAGAAGACGGATGCTAGTTCCTCGGCTCCCAAAGCAGGCCCCGCAAGAAGATTCGAAGCAAAAGTAGTTGAGCCTCATGGGCTTACTTGGTTTAACACTCAAAAAGAAGTCAAGTATGCCCCGGAGAACTAGATAGGTGAGGGTTTCTTGGCATTGGAGTTGCCAGCTATTCAGGAAAAGATACGGGATTTGGGAGCTGGGTATATCTTCAATAAACCGGAGAGGTGCAACCTCACTTTGGTGAGGGAATTTTACGCAAACTGGGACACCTCATTTGAAAATAGTACAAAGGTCAAAATCAGAGGATAGGTGGTGTAATTCATAGCCAAAAGGTTCAATGCTTTTCTTGAGACACCAGCAGTAGATCCTTCACAATACTTCATCTTGTTTGAGAAGCCACCATACAGAGACATCCGCCACACTTTGTGCGAGGGTTTATTTTCTAGTTGAGCATCGTGTTTAGNCAATACTTCATCTTGTTTGAGAAGCCACCATACAGAGACATCCGCCACACTTTGTGCGAGGAGCACTCATCCACCCACTGGGCAAGGGATCAAAATGGAACCTATTTCACACTTGTATTTGTGTATTTGAATAGGGAGGAAAAGGTGTGGGTGAAGCTGGTATATGTCGTGTTTCTCCCTGGGACACATTTGACAGAGGTGGCCCGAGAGCGGATTGTTCTAGTATACATACTGATGAAGGAGATAGTGGTGAATTTTAGAGCTGTGATTCACCATGGTATGAGGAGATCACGAGACAACAGTAGATGGAAATATTCTCACGACAGTCTCCTAACCATGTACTTGAGAGAGACAGGTATCGAGAAGGAGGATGAAGACCTCATTTTACCTTTTGTAGAGCACTTAGTTAGGTAGATGATAGACGTCACCAAGGTAAAGGAGATTGCCCCTTCCACAGGCCTCTCTCTTACTATAGCTGATTGGCAGGCCCTAGATGAGAGTTGGCAGGGTTGTATATTTGGGATGATGGAGCTACAACTGAAGATAGGAGGAAGACCAGCCACTGCAGAGGAGATGTCGACTTTAGAGGTACGGTACCCGCTCACAGAGAGTGCCATGTTGATGTGCAGAGTGGGCCTGATTTTTTAGGAGCCAATTGATGATGATGAGGCTACTGTCCTGACTAATGGTGTTGATGATCTAGACATGGAGGAGGATGCTGCTGCTACAGGTTTTCATGCAGGATGATGCTTAGCCACCAGGAAGTTTCTTTTCTCTCCCTTATGATGTAATTGTGTGTGCACTGAGGACAGTGTACCTTTTAAAGTGTAGGATGAAGGAAAGTTAGATTCCTATTGATCTTTAATTGCTATATTTGTAGGTCGTAGCATCTTTATATTCCTGGTAGAGGTAGATTGATGATTTGTAGGTCTTGGTCTGTAATAGATAGTATGATGATGTTGACTACTTAGATGCCTTGGATGTTTGACTTTGTATGTTCATCTTGACTATGCTATGTTTGATTTTCTTTATTTTAGGGTAATTTTATATTTTTTGGTTTCATTTGGTTTGAGTTATTGTAGTATAGGGTGAGTATGCCATCATGTGTTGATTGAAATTTTTTTTTTTGAAAATGGGATTTCTCACCCACCTTTAGGTTCTTATGGTCTCGGTTCTTTTCCAAAGGGGAGCCCTTTGAACTGGGTAAATTTTTCAGTTTTAGGAGTCATGTCATCATAGAGTAATGACTTTTCTTGATGATAGATGGATGATGACCGTCTTAAGGGAAGTTTCGCTATATTTTTATTTTTTAGGATTGAGTCGTAAATCATGCACTTATTATTCTTGTTGATATTCTATCTAGTTGCTATGCTAGAGTAAATAGAGTGGTCATCTTGATTGCAGAAGTTAGAATCCTTGAGAGACGCACATATCTCTTTAATTTGACTCAACATTTTCTCAAAGCTTAATTATGAAATTAATTTGTCATTCAGTATGGTTGTGTGAATGTGCAGCTGTAGAAACTGATTAAATTCTTGTTGCCGTGAGAGGTGAGCTGTATTATTTTGTGTGTATGTATTGTAGCATCTAGAACTTTCCTTAGTGTGTGTAGGATAACTAGTTGGTATGGAGTTGAGAGATGATCAAGGCATTTCTTTGAAAAGCCATGTCTTCCCATAATTGTTTTACCTTCCTAGTCATTTTTCCTAGTTAACCCCTTTGAGCCTAAAAGCCTTATTCTTTCTTAACCTCAATAGTAGCTTAATCCAGACTTATTGATCCAAAGTAGCCTTAGGCACTTTGACACTTGAAGGTAAAGGTCCACCGAAGTATAATGTTAAGGGAAAAGGAAAAAAATTGTGGTAACAAAAGAAAAGTGAGAAGAAGGGGGCCCATAAAAATTGTGTTGTCTACTTGCTGCTAGGGAAATGAAAAAAAAAGAGCTTTAATTGAAAAATCCTTAGCTATTGTATGATTAGAAAACTAGCAGTCAAGTAGAGAAAAAAAGGGCATGAAAAGAAAAGACAAGGGGGAGTAGAAGAAAGGTGAACAAGCAAAGGAAAGAAGTAGTGGACAAGTAAAGTGAAATATGTCTTAAAAGTTTCTAGGGTGATAGTCATGATTAAATGAAACATCAATCCTACCCGTCCCTTAGTCGACATTACAATCAAGAAAAGTCCTTATAATCTTAATCTCTTGAATCAATTAGGTAGTCTAAACGTACATGAAGGGAAAGTCTATGGTATGTTGCATATATATATTATATCATTTATGAGAGTGAGTGTGTCTTACAATTCATGTTCCATGTCTTATATTGATGAAGTTGAGAGAGGAACACCACTAAAAGTGAGGCGCACAAGAGGTCTAATTCGGTGTACTACTTATTGCATATGTAACACTTAATCATGTTGGCCCTTTTTGTTGAAAAGATGAGTCATTTATAGAGATTGTGTGTTCTTGATTGTGAAATCTTTCTATGTGCTTTGTTGAGATTAATTGTATGATGATAAATCACTCTATACTTGCTCCATGCTAGTTGGTTGAGTATGAGTTGATAGAGGTGTCAAGTGTGATGGTTAAACATGATTTTAGGTGTGTTTTAAGGACTGTTTGAGGACGAACAATGGTTTAAGTGTGGGGTGGTGATGTTGGGCATATTTTGATGCCCAATTGCCATGTTTTTATCCACATTTGATCATGTTTTGAGTTCATAATCCTTAATTTATGCTTAAATTCATGTATGTGTGTGTTTTATGTGCTAACAAACTATTTTAATTGATTTGAGCAAAAAACTAAGCAAAAGGAGCTCAAAATGATGCAAAGAATGAAGATTTGAGAATTTTATGAGTCTGGTACTATGGATGGAGCCCTGCACCAAGTCCTAAACTTCAGAGAAATAAATTCACGGCTTGGTGCTATAGCTGGTGCCCCGCACCAGCACTCAAACTTCAGAGAAAAAAATCTCAGGCTGGTGCAATGGCTGGGGCAGCGCGCCAGGCCTATTCTGGAGCTGAAAATTGCTGAAAATTCGACTAAGTCTGTGGTGAGATAGGAGGGGCGGCGCACCAGGCCTATTCCGGGGCGAAAATGCTGATTTTAAAGCCAAGTCTTGTAGGGAAGAAGCGTCATTTAAAGTCTCATCTATATATATGAGGACTAGGTCATTTGTACACATCATGAATCATATTTTATCAATTTTAGTCAGAGCTCTGACATTAAGAAGAGGCTGAGATGCCAGAGAGGAGTCTTAACTCATTTTCTTTTTCGTATTTTGTTCAAGATAGCTTGTAAGTCATTGGGAAGGAAGACAAAGTTCTACAACTAGGTTTTCTCTTCTTTACTTCGTATTTTTGTATAATGATGACTACTTATTTGTTTTTTCTCTTGTCTATGAGTAGCTAAACTTATAATCTAGGGTTATGGCCATGGTGAATGGTTGATCATTTGAAAGTGTAATGAACTTGGTTTTGATTCATCTCTATGGTTGTTTTTATTTATTTCTTTTAATTTATTATTTATGAAATTGATCACCTTATAAGTAATTTGTTGGCTTTCGATTGAACTTGGAAAAGGGAATCGAAAGGATTAAAAATAAATACAGAACGGGAATTCAAAGACCCTTGAACCCATTGGTTATAGGATAGAAGTTGTTGTTGAGGATAGGATATACCCTTCAACCCTGTTTAGTTGAAATACAAGTTGGCATAATCGTCGTTTCATGTTCTCCTGCAACCATACAGATATAGGAGTTACGGTGCATGAGATAGTTCTTGGATGCTCGGGATAGTGGCAAGAAATGGTATAGTAACTTGCAACTAACAATCGCAGAAAGAATCATGCTAGTTTAATTATGTCTGAAAAACCCAACCTGAAACTAACCAAGTGCCATTGCCCTAGTTTGTCATCATTATCGAAATACAATCAATCTTTCATTCATTTGTAGTTAATCTTTACATTTGAACTTTAGTAGTTTAATTTTCCAAACCAATCTCCAATTTATTTGTTTCGTAGATTAGTGAAATCAAAGTGACAACCTTATAACAATTAAATTGACAAGTCCCTGTGAGTACGATATCTGGACTTAATAATCCTATATTACTTGACGACCACGTGCGCTTGCGTGCGCTTGGGAGACATCACATAGCAACTAAAGAGCTTACATTAACAGAAGCTGATAAGTGAAACATGAATTAAGCGAAAGTCTGCATACTTAACAATCATAAACAGATTCAACACTGGCAAGCTGAGATTCTACATGTTGTCTGAAAATCATCTAACATAACTGAAGAGCTATGGGACAACACCCCCAACTAGCTCACCAAAATTCTGAAAACTGAAAGTAGCACAACTCAGCAATCTGAAGGTCTTCCAACAGGAGAACTAGATTAAGATCTAGAGACAGGCTAATGGCGGGACTGAGCCTGAGCATCTGAATTTGTATCATGAAATGATACAGCATAGAGTGTACGGTCAGTACTTGGAATGTACTAAGTATGCAAGGTAAGTAAAACAGACAGAGTAAGTAAAAACTGAAATCGTGCATATCATAAACCATAACATCATAAGATTCTGAGAGTAAAGGTTGCATGCTAATATCTGAAAACATGAATAGGCATAAACTGAATCTAATAACTAAATCGAATGACCCAAAGCTGAAACTGAGATTCTTAAGTAAAACTGATAACCTGATCATTGGGTCAAACCTGCTGAAAACATAATTTCACAATTGATAAACATGCATAACTAAGATCATGAGTAATAATGGGAGACTTGTCATATAACCGACACTATCACGATAGAGCTTACGTGATCCCAACTACTACACTCAAGTGGGCAGAGCAGTCCAAAACCTTGTCAGGGATAAGAACGCTACCATGATATCGATATCAAGCAGAAATCCCTTTCGGGGTAGGGAAACTCACACCATAGGTCCCAAAGTAAATGTGAAATCCAAATTTGGCAAGTAGTTCTGAGACCCGGGGTCTTCATGAACCCCTGGCCTACTCGGTGCTAGACGCTGCTCCCAAAATCATGCAAGGTGCTCTCCATTTTTAAACGAAGCTGAAACCATAATTTTTCAATGAAACTGATAATGAAATTACATGCATAGTCTGAAATCTGAATATGGGGAGTCCTGGCTCCAAACATACCATAAGCTGAAAATGGGAATATAGACTCCAAAACCATATGGTAAGCTGATTTATAAAACTAAACTAAATCATGAATACATGCTTAATCTAAGTGGGCTTACCCAAAATCAAAAAATCATGCATACTTGAAATATACTTCACTAGTAAAAATCATAGACTCTTACTTGGATAATTTGTAAATACTCATTCATGTTAGTCATCTCATCATGCTTAAAAAGATAAATCATAAACTTGACTTTTCATAAAACTTGCATAATAGGGCATAATTTCTAATAACTTAAAATCATGAATTTATAATCAACAATAGGTATAAAATATGTCCCTGAATCTTAAAACATACTTTGAAACATGAAGG
>JACEIK010003651.1:106081-134085 GCA_018107945.1 Datura stramonium | reverse complement strand
CTTTATCTAACTGCATGGCTAATCTGTAGGCAAGATACTATCTGACTGTATGGCTATACTGTAGCCAAGATATCATATGTCTGTCTGATTTACTTTACTAACTTTTATCCTGAAAATATGTCATATTATTCTAAAACCATGCTTGCTAAACGCAGACTGGGCTATACTGAGTCTAAATGATAACTCGCCATTTGGCGCTGCTTTACTAACGTTCGGACTTAATACGATATAACAACGCAAAACAGGTTTACTGAACTTGCGCAAAACTCACTATTCAACTCCTGGAATTCTATTACGGAGTTTATTGTACTATACAAGGCTAAAGCTACTAACTTGCCAAAGAAACTAGCTTTACATACCTTAACTTCGGGTTATCCAACTAACGGACGAAGCTCGGTCAGTACTCCAGCTATTTCTCCTAACTGCATTCACATATATGTCAATTAGAACTAAATACACCAATATTTTGAAAGAAAACGTCACTTTCGATATATTTATAGCCCAAATTTTTGACTTATCGAAAGACGGTCGAAAACTTGCTAATTCTCGAAAGTCCAAAAGGGAGAAATATTCACTTTAAGGCTAGGAGCACATTGACACTAATTTGGACCAATTCCACTTACCTTAGCCTGGTAACACGACGATTTGCCGGCCAAATTTCGCGAAACTAAATCCGTAGGAATGTTCCCTGCTGCTAAATACTTCGGTATCTGAGGTTAATTTGAATTTGGACTGCGTTTGACGACGTAATCGAACGATAATTACCAAAACCTCTCGCACGCTCTGTTTTCGCGACTTCTCTGGAAATTTTAAAGTGTTTAATGAATTAAACCTAGGTGGAGGCTTTATATACTTGAGCTTGGACAAGCCAACGTGTCACGGAGCCAATGCGGAGGCTCCCCCTCCGTGACACGTTGCCATCGCGGAGGGGCTCTGCCCCGGCTCCTCCCGCGATGGTTCGATAGGTTTCTTATACGATCTTTTCCCGGGCCTTTTTCTAGCATGTATGGCACTCAAATACTCTTAACCAACATGCGAATAGGCCATCTATGTGTTGGGAATTTTACGGGGTGTAATAGGGGCACTTTAAACCGAGAATAAAGTATTTGAGTTATCTATAAATAGTTTTCTAGTTATAGTTAAGGATTTCTTTTGATGATGGATTGATGATAACCGTCTTGAGGGAAAATTAGTTAATAGGATTGTTTGCTGAATCCGTAACTGATTGATTGTGGGATGTTATTTTTGAGTGCTACACATGTTTGTAAGATGCAAGTTGAGGTCAATTTTGAAGCATGTTGAGAAATTATATGACTTTGTTAAGACAAATATGACTCTATATTCTTTATGCTTAATTTTGAATTCATGTGATTAGCTGTATTGATAGTCTATATGGGTCTCTCTGGACTTGAAAATTTGCAGTGCGTGTAAGTTTCTTTTTGTAATCCATGCTATCATGTAGTGTCCACAATTTTCCTAGTGTTTTTGCAAAGTGAAACGAGGGATGTTGAATGTAAGAGATGATTTAGGCAGTTCTTTTAATAAGCCTATTGTCATCCTTTGCTTTACCTATTATTAATGCACATTCCTAATTAACCCCATTGATTCTTTAGCCTATTCTTTGTTAGCCACATTAGAAGCTCAATTCCTTTCTTTCAATATACTTGAATTTGATCTAAAACTCCTAAGAACCTAAGTGAAAAAATGCAAAAGAGTTAGAGGAGTAAGAATAGTGAAAAAGGGAAAATAGTTGGTTGTGGAAGTTGAAGAAAAGATTAGGGGTGCAATATTCAAAATGCATAAATGTAGGTAGGAGGTAGAAAAGAACAAAAGAATGAAAAAGTGTCTAATGTGTGATTACTCCCTACTAATAACATACGTGTGCTTAAAGAATTGAAGAAACAAAAAGGAAAGTGTTAGATGAAAAGGCAAGGGATGAAGTAAAAGAAGAGGATGTGCTTAATGAGAAAAAGTGATGTATTAAAAGCGCTTAGGGAAGATAGTCACTATTACTGGGCAAAATAGTACCTACCTGTCCCTTAGCTTACATTACCACCCATAAAGTCCTATTTGATCTTGCTTTTAGACGTTCCTAGATTAGAAGAGTAATACACTAAGGGCAAGACTATGGGTTATCGCATGTTGCATGGGAATTCATTGTGAGAGTGAGTGTAATTTTTATTCATATACCCATACATGTTATAATTTGCAAATTTGTGAGTGAAAATGGGTATCTCTCTTGTTGTGAGGGAACAGGTTTGAGGAATGATGAAATTCATACTGGACTTATCAATGGGTTGATTTAAATGAGTTTGCTATGGTTATACAGTCAATTTTGAGGCTAGGAGGTCTTAACTCAATTGTCATGATTTTAATTGTGTAACATATAACTTTCTATATTTGAACTTGCCATCTAAGTTAGTCATTGTAGCCTTCACTTGAGTCATCTTGCGTTAATTAGTAATATGTGAGTCTTCCTTGTTCATGACATGTAAAGAATTTGTTCGAGGACGAACAAGGCTTTAAGTATGGGGTAGTTATCTTAGGCATACTTTTGTTCCCAAGTGATAATAATACCTGAACTTTAGTCGTGTTTTTACCTTATTTAAGCTTACTCTTATGTAATAGAGGTTATATTTTCATGCATGATCTAACCAATATGATTAGCCTATTTTGTAGGGGTAATATGCTAAGAATGGGGCTTAATATGATGATGCATGAGCAAGAAGAAAGCATGGAGTGATTTCCAAAGAAAAGAAAATGATAATGAAAGAATTGAAAGCTGCCAATGTTGCTAGCGTGCCACATCGACACAAAGTCTTTCCAGGCAGTGTGTCATGGTAGTGGGTGTGCACTTGGCCTGGATAATCAGTGTGCCTGCGCGTTGGCTCAGTGCCATGCTAGGAGTGGTGCACATTCAGCATGGTGCCATGCAGGTAGACGGCATGCCATACCATGTGAAGTGATGCAGGAGAAGCAGGCCAAGGCAACATGTGTGTGAGACAGGCCCGTGCCACGCCAGCAAGCTTGCACAACACACAGTGTGCCACGCCCGATGACATGTGTCTAGTGCCCAATTTCCAATGAGGATCCATGATGAGTTGTGGAGTTGTGTCATGGAGGGAAAATAGGGTGTTCAAGTCCGTGACAAGGAGGCGTATTTCCACGGGAAATTTTTCACTTATTATAAAAGGAACACTTGGTTATTTTATTAGAACATCACGTACTATATTGGAAAAACAGATGAGGAGCAAGGGGAGGAGCTTTACGGACTTCATTCTAAGGTACTTTTATTTTCCTATTCTTGTACTCTAGGACTCAAACATGATGTTGAGTTATTGTATTAGTATGAGTGGCTAAAACCCTTCTTCTAGGGTTAAGGCCACATAAGATGATTGTATTTGCTTAATTTCTATTTGGTTCATGTTTTCATTGTTGTTAGTTGTTTTATTCTTGTTGTTATTCATTTTAGTGCTTGATCACCATTGAAATGAAATTGTGAATCATATAAAAACTCAAAAGAGAAAAACATAGGATAGAACTACGAATGCAAGAAGTGATTTCAAGCCTTTAAGGCTGATTCGCGGTTAGGATAGCAATATACCTAATTTGCCTCGTTTGTTTATAAAACGGTAAGATAGATAGACACCCAAATTTGAGTTGTCACATCACTGCTCATAGATATAGTTGTGAAGTCAAGTTTAGGTTGAATGGTTAGAGGTTTGAAAGTCCATAACAAAGGGAATTAACCCTATAAACCACTCCATATAGATAATTGCATATGAATTAGGTTGTCACATCCCCGCTTAATGATGTAGTTGTGAGGCTAATTCGATTATGTTTAGAGGCTAAAAGACCATGAATGTGGAAGTTATTTTTTGAGACAAGAAATGATGTTCACACTTAAACCAATATGAATATAGCATTACATGAATGTTTGGCCTTAACCCAGGGTTCTTCTAATTACTGCTTATCACCTAAATTTTTGATTGTCTAGATTTAGTAACAACTAATTCATTTAAATCTTGGAAATTAGCACTTTTGAATTTTTGAATTGATACTTAAACTCTTTAATTCACTAAAATATTGTCCCAGTGGGTTCGACATCCGACTCTTAAAGAGTCACTATATTACTTGTACTACTGCGTGTGTTGAAGGTGTATTAGGGGTTTCTTCCACCCGCATACCCAATTTCATCTTAATATCATGAATTCAAGTTTTCAATCATGTTTTATGGAAATTCTAGGGTCAAAGTCAATGTTGATTAAATCTCTTATGATCTTCTATGAATTTTATCCTCCTATGATTCAATCCATATTTTATGATTATGAATGCATAGTTTCTACAAGAATCTCTTATGAATTTATGATTTCATGTTTTGATGATTTTGCTCAAATATACATGGTTCTTCATGAATCTCAAGCTTATGTATCATTGCCAAAGAAGTGACATTGTTTTCATGGCTAGTTTACGTATGTCTAATATGATTATGAATTTCATGATTTCTAACTAGCCCATGCAAAACAAAATATGTTTCATGATTTTGTGTATGAGCAATGAGCATGTTTTAGGAGTTGTATCTAGAATAGAGTAGGTTAGGGCCCAGTGCACCTAGGTCTTAGAATTACGTGCTACTGTAGGTATATATTCTTCTTTTGGGCCACCCCAAATAGTGTTTGCTCCAGCCCGGTTGGGCTCATGACTGATATCAAACCTTTATCATTCTTTGCCTTGGCAAGAATTAGGACGACTCTGCCAACTTGAGCGAGGTGGGCATCATTTGCTTATTCATGATGGTGTCGATTATGAGAGTCTCCCACTGTTCCCTTGATTTTCTATGCATGTTCATGTTCATTACTTATGACTTTACACCTATGATATTTTGGCTCAATACATTTTATGGGGTTTTACTTACAGATTCAGTCATGTTCAGCCTTATGATTCAGTTTTGAAAACCTTGAGCCATTATACTCAGTTTATGATCAGAAACTCACATTTTAAGTTTATCGTATACTCATGATCCTTTCTTATTATTTTACTATTATATTTTACTTATCCCGCATACTCGGTATATTCCACATACTAACCACATACTTTATGCTATATTATCTCATGATATTGATAATGTCCAAAATACACTCTTCGTTACGAGAGAGTTTAAATGGTTGTTGTATCAAAATAAATATCCTGGCGGAGTCAAGGTCGAATGCAACAAAGACTAACAAATGATATGCACAAGTGTTGTTTGAAAAATTGAAATTAGTTCGTACCACTCAAAATTAACAAAGAAAAAATATTATGGGGAGACATAATGTTAATAAAATGGTATAGATTCTAACTCAGCTTAATAGAACGGCAAAATAACCAAATTTGTCGATAATAATGAGTAGGACTAGAGGTGTGGTGTAGATGATGTACTAATTAAACAAGACTATTCTAGATCATCTCATTAGTTCAAATTGTGTAAATAACCTTGGGCAGTGGGCATTCCATGTTTTTTAACCTCATAAATGCCTCTTGCTAGTGTTCTTTCAATCCACTAGACACAATTAAATCAACCCAATCAAGTTTGGATTAATAGTTGCACTAATCTCTATCTATTAGCTATTAATTAGGAATGAGAATATGGGTTTGGCTATTTCTAGCCCAACTCCACAACATCACATCCATTTTCACCATAAAATTCTCTCCCATTATTCAGTTCTTCTCTTTCAAGCAAAAATCAAATAAGAAAAGTAGATCCACATCTGCAACTATGGATCTTTAATTATAAATTGGAGAGAACATAATAGATTTACACTAATTAAATAATATTAAAATGAATCTAGCAATAACAATTCTAATTAAGCACTCATCACCAGATATCTCTAACTAATGATTTAGCAACTCATGGTTAAGAAACTAAAGAGCATATTAAAAAAATAAACTCATTGATTTCAATAATAAGAGTAGCAAAATCAAATTCAGCAATAAGTCTTCAACAATGGTGGTACCTTGCTTTAGTGGAAAAACAAGAAAAGAAAAACAACTTTTTACAATTTCCACCAATAGAATTCTACTTTATTCCTCTCATATTCTCAAAAAGCTAAAAGTTAAGATCTGATAGGTACAAAGTACTTCTTTCTAGAATATATCTAAAAGTAGGGAACCCAATACCCTCTTTTTTAGTGTTGGACACATTTTCCCCTGCTCAGGCGTTTTGGCACGTGCGAGAGTACCGGCGGTTCGCCGATTATATTCCGTGAATCACCAGCTATCATTGATCGCTCTTTCATTGATTTCCAGTGTCCTTTGACGATTAACCGACTTCCACAAATGCTTCATGGATTTATTTCTTGTTGATCCATCAAGTTCAGGTGTCAGTATGCGAGTTAATCGGGCAGTCAACGATTGATGTCCGTGACTGTCGATTGCTTTAATTCCCCAAGGTAGTGATCCTCTACATTTGGCTGGCGTTTCATCGGTATTCTCTGGTGAAGCGCCGATTTTCATCTGATTCCCTTTTTTTACTCCACTTCTTGCTCTTTTCTTCAAATCAAATATCTGCACACAAAAAGGAAAAAGGGCATAAAATTCATCTAAATGACCTTAAAACTAAGCTAAAGCTAATGCTTAACAACATAATGAGACGGTAAATTACCAACTCATCAAATATAGGTATGGATGATTAGTATTAATCCCAATATTAGCTTCTCTCCCGCATCAGTCCAGTCCAAACCCAATTTGGTTAAGTCCTCATGGTCTGAGGACATCGGTTTTTATGCATCTTTCTTTATGTCTTTCAGTTCTCATATTTTGGTAGAGCTAGTTGGGGTTGTTGTTCCATCAGCGCATCTATGACTAGAGACTTTTCAGATAACTATGCTCAAATTCTTTAGTGGTGTTGACTCATAGTCCCATTTATGCTTTATGAGATTCTAGACTTCCTCTTATGTTATGATTTATACTTTACTTCCTCTTTCTTATTTTTTCTTTATTATATTATGTATGTTCCATGGTTTATCTTGGAACCATTTGTGATTCTAGGTCCGGTGTCGCGGTTCGAGGTCCATTCTTGGGTCGTGACATAGACTATACAAAAAAATATGCCACAAGGGCCAAAACTGTCAATCATTTCAAACTACCACCCCCACTTGAAAACTATGCAGTGTCCCCAATCCACATACAATTGAAATATAAGAAAACGAGTGTCTAAAGCTCCCTGTAGCACTTAGATTGTACTACTAAAGGCCATGTTAGGGTGAAACTGAAGAGCTCACCTTTGGATCATCAGGTCGGTCCTAGGGAATTACAAGAGAGGCTACTTTCGTGGCCTTAATAGTTGTTGCCTCCGCTGCGTCCATGTTTGGGTCATCCTCCTCCTAGAGGTCTCTCTCCTTAGACTAAGCCTGCTCCTCCTGTATCAACCCCTTGCCTTTGTCGAGTAGAGGAGTAGGAATGGCTGGGTGTGATGGAATGGGAAGAGGACCCTACTCTAGTGCAAATCCCTCTATGAAAGCTCTAGATCGTGTAGTTAAAGCCTGGGTCTAGGCAGGTCTAGCTGGAATAATCTTGGGAATCAACTCCATTAGGCTAGCAATGGGTCATTTCTAATCAACCAATGGTAACCGACCCTCCTTAGGCTACCGCTTCTCATATGTAAATCTAGTACATCAACTCTGGTCTCTACAAGGTCAGCACAAAGAATCTGTATATCTGATGGGCTGGCACCCCACTCTAACTAGACTAGTCTGGAATCCATAGACCCTAGATGAGAACTTAATACCTTATGAGAGGCCCTGATGGTATCCTAGAGTGGTGGCAATGCATGCTAAACAATCATGGCCACAAAGGCCAACATCTCCTCTATCAATCTAAGGCAGTTGCCTCTCCTCCTAATCAAGCGTAGAAACTATTCTTGGTAATAAATTTTGAGCTAAAAAAAGGTCTAACAGTAGGAATAGGAATAGGGGCTCCATGGGTAGCGGACTCTGTTGGTATAGACCAAATATGTCGAAGGCTATGAGGTAGGATCCTCAGACTATACGCAGTATCTGCTGTGGGACCAATCATAAATACTAAGATAGGGCGGCTAGTGGCTATTATCAGAGTCTCATCTCTTATCTTTTTGATGTCAGTCACCAGATGAGCATTTGTGAAAAGGTCTTCTCTAGGCAGGATCGGGACACCTACTTTCTGGCATAATGGTGTCACCAGGCACGGGAAAGGTATAGAGGCGGCCATATGTAGATCTTGCTCCTTGAGATCCATGCATATCATTGGACCAGTATCGATCTTTTTCTTCACCATAATAGTGTCCACGACCAAAGAATATCTAGAGGAATTCTGTTATAGCTCTTGGTTGCGAATATTCTGCTATACATGATATTCCACCAAAAATTTTCCTGGACTCACAGATCTTTTTTATATATTTTGGTCACCTAAAGAGTGGCCCATATGGGGGTACCTCTGGCAATGACTCCAGCTAGGAAGGATCTAGCTCATCATCCTCGAGCTACCAACTCATCATACTCTACTATATCCACAATCTTATAACCCTCACCCAAGTAATATCGATTGATCACCTCGAGGCTGATGTCAACTGATACTCCTCTAATCACCATTGACACGAGGGGCTCATCTTGAGACTGCAAACTTGGGTTAGTTTGCTAAAGGATCATTTTGTACACTGCATAAAACTCCCTAACCAATGTTTGTATATACTGTCCAAGGGGCAAAATTGGAAATCCTAGCGTTGAAACTGCAGCTGCTCCATGATATGCGGTTATTGATCTAACCCAGTGCTGCTGATGGTCCGCTCCTTTGTGGTGCTTTGGCAGGGCTTTTCTTTATAAGTTCCCTTCCCCTTCGAATATCTCTCTCAAGCACCATGCACTGCCCATCTCCTACTGAACATGTCTTCCCCCTGCTTTCATGCTCAACTCGAGGAGAAAGTGTATGGCTGGTGGATTCCTCTTCTATGGACTCCCTAGATAAGATCTCAATATGTGGCCCACCTGACTCATCACGTGCTTTATTTGACTGATATAAAGATCCTAGAGATGGTGTCTCTATCGATGCCACCCATGTAGAGTGAGCGGGTGACAATACTAGTGCCAGTGTGGCAGCCCTCCTAGTGGTCAAGGACTGGTACTCATCTCCATCTTTTTCCCTAAGCCGGAACCTTTTTAGAGTACTAGCCTTGCCACCTCATGGTACTACTCGTTTGGGTTCCATTACCTGTGATCATGAAACTACCAATAAGTACAAGGGTATTCGATAACTTGGAATTATAAATTTCAGTGCAAGGGATAGAGAGGAAGATGGTCCGTATCTTGAAGAGACGGAACACACCTTGCATAGTCCCTTGAATGCAACAAACCTGATATTTTGCTTCAAAAGACGGACCTGAGTGTGGATTGTCTTTTGAAAAGATAGTCCATCTCTTCAGCAGTCCTTTGGCTCAAACCAACTTGTCTGTCTAGTTCAAGAGATAGAGCAAAGAACGGCCTTTCTTTTAAAAAGATGATCCATCATCTCCATAATCAACTAGGGAAAACATAATTTTAACAATTTGAACATTTTTTTGCAGTTATCTAGCACGGGATAGGTCATTTTAGGTCGTGTTCCAAGTAAATGTACCAAACAAAGGATAAGCAAGGAAGTTCAAATTTATGCCCCATCCATTCATCAAATAATCCCCAAGCTCTCCCCCTAAATTCAATATACAACCATAGGTATTGAATCACCCAAACTAAAGATGCACAAATCACAGAAATTTTAAGTTAAAAAATCGAGCAAAAATACCTAGGTTAGCAAATGAGTGTGCTTGTTAGAGAGGGACGAGGCTCTGCAATGAAGATGAGCCCTATTTCCTCGAAGAATAATGCTTGAATAATAGTGATTGAAGTGTGTGTGAGTGAATTTGTAATGTGAATTCTAGTGGGGAAACTTCACAATGATGTAACAATGGTTGATTTACTTGTGAAGAGGAAGGGAATAGGATGGGGAGAAAGAAGGGAGCAAGTATAGGCATTTGATTCCCTTTAAGATCTATTAAAACAAGAAAAAGGATCTGGATCGCACCTTGGGCAAGCGTCTTTTTTTAAGAGACGGCTCGCACCTCATCATAACATTGACTCGTATTAATCTCAGATGATCCAAATACCCTTTAGTTATTAGGCATGAAAGACGATCCAATAGACAAACCATCAATCCAAGATATGGTCCATACATCAGGGGATCCATTAACCTTTCTTAACACCAGAACTTGTCCATACCTTGCCTCAAGTGATGAAAGGATTGACAGTCCACATTTTTAGGATGCGTCCGTCTTTTTGATCGACCCTTAGAGGATGAATTTTCCCAATTATGTTTAAATAAATTTTCTCCTCCAGTTTAAGTTCACCTGCATACATCAACACACATTAGTCTAAGAATACTTCAGTTTCCTCCCAAGAAGTGCATGATTTAACTTCACGACACGATGTGGATACTATGCATAGTGTAGCATCCCTTGGGTTTCCTCCTCTAAAGCATTTGATTTATCATTGTGGCACAATTAAAGATACCTAATTCAACTAATTGGTGAGTTGTCCATAGGACGGGATTTCCTCATCCATTTCTTCTTTTTAAGCCACAGACGTACTGCTTCACCCATTTTCTTTTGACCTTCTTCTTGGGTGATGCCTTGGATACATGCTTATCTCTTCCTATTTCATTCTCAGTAACTCTAGCCACAAATGCTCCAAACATTTATGGGCAATAAGTGGCCTTTTCGGCATTGAAGGTGATGTTTTCATTCTTGACGCGGAACATGATATCATACTTCTCCGAGTCCATAACTGCCCTCTAGGTAGCTATAAAAGGTAATCCAAGGAGAATTGGAATGTGACAATGTTTTACTCCTCCTAAACAGAGAGTGCAAATGGTCGTTAGCAAAACAAATATACCAAAGGAGTGTCGGGGTCGAATCCCACAGGGAATAGTACTTAGATGGCGCAAAAGTTGTCTATTAATTCAAAATTAGAAGCATCATTTTATTGAAAACAAACAAATAAAAATTTGGGGGTTCAAAAGATTATAGTAAAAATGTAAAAACAACTATTGATCTATCAACAAGATAACCAACTTGAATTAACAAAAGTGAGCGAGAGCTAGGGGTATGCTTTTGAATGGGGCTTCAATTTTATTAGAATAGACAAGGCAATCGAATTACTCATAAATATAAATATCCATGGACGAGGTGGCACCCGATGTTTTTCAACAACTAGGGTGCCTTTTGCCTCGAGTTTTCTCAAACCCCAGGGTCCCAAAAAATATATCCATAGAGACTTGGGTTAGTTTTGAGCTATTTCTAGCCTCAAATATCTCATGGGTGAATGATTATGGGTTTTAGCTATCTCTAGCCTAACCCCACATAATCAACACCCAATTACCCACCATTGCTTTCTCACCCATACTCAATTTCTCTTTTCCAAGAAAAATATAGTAAGTAAACATAACTCACATGTGTAACTATGAGTAATTTAATTATAAATAGGGAGAAACAACAAATTTATATTAAATGAGTAACTCTAAGATTAATCTAGCAACACCCAATCCAACTTAACCTTAATTCATGCACACACCCCTAGCAAAGAGATTTCGCTACTCCTTGATGAGAAATAGGAAATTAAATCAACAATTAAAATCATGGCATTCATCATCAAGAGTTAAATTCAAGCTCAAAATTATCTTCAATGGAGGTTGTTTATCTTGAAGAATAATAAGAAGAAGAATAAGAAGCTATTCAAAAATTTTCTCTCCAACTTTGTACAAATCATGAATAGAATGATATGAAACTTTCTAAAGAATGTACATAAATAGGTCAAAAGTTCTCTTAAAATCTCATATTGGACGATATTGCCCTTCCTAAAGGCATTGTCACTTGTGAGTCACTGATGCCCATCCATGGAATGTCGTTGCATCGCAAGTGCGAGGGCGGTGAACCGGGGTCAAACCGATGTTGGCACCGATGGTTTGCATGTGCTGACTTGCCTTCCGCCGGTGCACCTTCCACTCTGGCCTGTAAGCTCTTTCGTTTCAGCCAGCATTTTTCCAGCTCCATCTGATGGATCACCGGTCCCATCTGGTCAAGCTTCAACCCTTTTCTTTAATTCCCTGCTTTTGCTCAAGTTCTTTCTTTCTCTCCTTAAATAGAATACCTTCAAAAACTAAAGAATAAGAGCATAAAATCCTCTTAAATGACTTGAAAACTAAGAAAAAGCTCATAGTGCTGACTTTCCTTCCGTCGGTGCACCTTCCACTCTGGCCTGTAAGCTCTTTCATTTCAGCCAGCATTTCGCCAGCTCCATCCGATGGAGCACTGGTCCCATCCGGTCAAGCTTCAACCCTTTTCTTTAATTCCCTGCTTTTGCTCAAGTTCTTGCTTTCTCTCCTTAAATAGAATACCTTCAAAAAATAAATAATAAGAGCATAAAATCCTCTTAAATTACTTGAAAACTAAGAAAAAGCTCATATTTAAAAGCCTAATGTGTTAGTAAATTACCAACTCATCAAACCCCTAAACTTGAACCATTGCTTGTCTTCAAGTAAATGCAATTCTTTACATCTAAGCTTTAAGAATAAGCATGTCATATGAGATTATGCACAGGGGACCACTACAACCTTGATAACCCAAAGATCACTCAGCAACACAAAAGAAAAGAGGAGACTAAACACTTTATGCAAATGCTTCAACAGATAACCACAATCAATTTGGCATGATTCACATTTGATTTCTTCATTCAAAACAAGGGGCCTTGATGGTCACAACAAGCTTATAGAGCATCTCAAGTCATTAAAAATTCACATTCAAAGTTTTCCTTCAAGCTCACAATAATCTTGTCTTAATCATATCTTTTGGCACGTGCAAGCATGTACGCCAAGGAGGTGATGCTACTCAGAACAAGATAGAATCCCAATTATTTATCCAGCAATTCGCACTCAAGGGATTATAGAATGAAACAAATATGCCCACTCTCACAAAGAAATTCTCATGCACATAACTTGACCCATAGGCTTGCCCTTCGTGTAACTCGCTGCTAATGTAGAGTTGCTACAGTTAAAATCAATTAGGACTTGGAGGTCATGATGTAGGCTAGGGGTAAAGGTGGGATAACTTTTATGTTCTAGTTACTAGAACTCCCCAATGCCCTTTTGTGAATCTTATTGCATGCTTCATTTTCTTCTTAGATTAACTTCACCTTATCTCTCCTTGACATTATTTCCACTTTTGAAACAACACCCCTCGTTATCTCTCCTTAGTAACCACCTTTCATCTTATTTGAGCAAGAGGAAGCACTTTTTTTACCATTCAATTCTTTTCACTTAAGCAATTAATTTATTCTTTTCATGATGTGGTGCTACCTCTCATTGAAGTTCACATCATTTTACCATTTTCCTTCTTACAACCCCCAAACTTAGGAATTTTCCTCATCTTTCCCTTTTCTATTCCCTACTTTTGGGTTTTCGAGCATCATTTTTACATTTCTTCTCACAACTAGCACTAGGGAGGATCGGTGCCAAAGAGAGATTATAAATGGGGTATGGTCTTGTAATATGGTTTCAAAGGAAAAGGCTTAAAGACTCAACATTAGTTGACAAGGATTCATGTTCGAGGAGGTCGTATGGCCAAAGTAGTTGTCCAAAAGAAAGCCTAAAATCATCTTCCAAGTGCAACCAAATCTAAGATTTCGCTTTTTTTCACACTTGGGGCATGTTCTGAACAATCATTCATGCAAGAGAACTAAATTAAAACCTTTCCCACAAAGTAGCACCCTCCAAGGTTTCACACCATTTTTATCACATCAAGAGTCATAAAACAAGATCACATGAGAATCAATAAGCCAAACAAAGAATGTGTAATTTATAACAAAAGAGTATTCAACTCTAAAATTCAAATGCCCCTTTCTTCTCAAAATTAATATTTTCAACAACTATGCCATTTAAGAAAATTTTTCTAGTGGTACCTCTTGGAAACCATTGCAACNTCTTGGAAACCATTGCAACCATTAACTCTAAAGAACATAAAATTGGCATTTTCCCTTAATAAAGTCACCTCTCAATCCATCATCAGAAAATGCCACCTGGTTTAACAAAAAAACAAAAGAAATGAAAATGCACTCCTCGGGAAAGAATCGTAGTATAAAAAAATACATAGGAGTTTATTCACTAACTACTATAAATAAAAGGCAATACTCAAAACATGGGTCAACAACATTTTGCACTTTAAAATAACCCATCACTGGCACTAACAATTTAGCCAATGAACTTATTCATTTCAAAACCCAATGTAGCCACACACTAGCAACACAAACACTTCATGGGAGAAAACACCCCACCCCAACTAATAGAGAACATTGCCCCCAATGTACAAGTTAAGAACAATTAAGAAAAAGAGGACTCCTTCAATGATCTAGAGAGGGGAACGTGGAATCTAGGAGCAGGTTGCCTCACCAAACCGCCATGAAGCAGTCTTGGATGCGGAAGGCATCAATGGATTAGGTGGAAGTGTGAGTGGTTTGCCTGGTGAGGATACTTCCCAATGGTTTGGGAGAGTTCTCAACTCATGATAAGAAGTCTCCTCCACCCTACCAAGTTGCCAAGATAGATCCAGTTCATGGACAGTGCGCATCCTTGGACAGGGTGGTCTATTATTGTATAGTTCCTCATCCGATATCATATCAGATGGGATGTCATAGCCTATGCATCAATCATCCGGTAGGCTTCTACTATTTGTTGGTTGGGTATCATCAGGGGCTAGTATTTTAGATTAATATCTTTTGGTGGAAGTGCCCCTTGGTTGTCAAGTTTTGTCCTTATGGCCACCACTTCACTCTCCAACACTTCAACCCTTGCACATAAACCTCCCAATTTGTCAAAAACCAGTTTCAAAGCCTTTTTAATAGCTTGATGATTCATCGAGGGAATGGCCTTTGCTAATTTTAGCAATTGAGCTTCATGAGCCCGGGCCTTATGTTTTATCTGCAGGATTCCCATCATTGATGAAGAGGTAGACCTGTTGTTTCGTAATGAAACTGTTGCATTTTCATGGGGCCTTAAAGGTGAAGGAGTTGCTGATTCTATGGCCAACTTTGGACATTTTGAACTTGGGGCATCCGTGTTTGTTTTAGTGGCCAAAGTAATCACTGCCTCAGTCCTCACTGTTTTTGTCCAATGGCCTAAATAGGGGACAATTGGCACGAAGGCAAAGAAGACTAATGAGGATATGATAGGGCATAGAAGTTGCATTTTGCATGACCTTCCTTTTGAATTGCTCAACAATAACCTTCCCCAAATTTATGTCACTTCGATCCATGATGCATGCCACCAGGATTACAGTCTCAATGGGAACATGAGTTGTTTCCTTGGAGGGACTGATACGTGTACATGCCAAATCGAGCGACATTCTTTTTTTAAATTTGAGATCATGCCGGTGAATAACGCCCTTTGTTATAGCCCAATGCGGTTGATCCACAAAAATTATCCTGACCACCCATTCAAATTGATCATCTTTGTCGTCCAATTTTCTTTTGAAATCTCATCTTGGACACACTAGGTCAGCCCAATAAATGGTGTTTACTTCCTCTGGGGTGATGGGAACTTCTTGGCCCCATATCAACACAAATGATAAACATGGCATCTTATCAACTCTGCCTTTATGTTTCAAGGTGTCCTGTCATGCCCTATAAGAGGCATAAAACTCCCTCACCAACTCGGGAAAATAAGGATCCAAGGGCATTGTGAAAGGCTCCCAATCTCAAATTTGAAATTTACCATAAATATCTGAAAAGTCCTCCTTAAAGGAGTCAACCTCAAATCGAGCTTCTACAGTGATAGACCGGTGCTCCTTACACTTAACATAATAATTATTCATTTTATTAATCCAAAAATGAACTTGACCAATTTGCGTTTCCTCATCAGAATCTGCACCTAGAGTTGTGGCATCAGTTATTGGTGTTTTCCCTTTGCAACATTCTCGAGAGGTAGACATGATGCTGCGAATAAATGTTTGTGCCGCAAAAAAACATGAAGGATAAAGCAACATCTATTATATGCTAAGGAACAAAACTCTAAGGATTAGATGACAAACAAGGTGAAATAATGAAAGAAAGCATCTGTACCACCGACAACACCCAGGTGGCAACCCGCGAAATGCTGCTGAGTCACAGGTCTGGGCAGTTCTCTATTCCAAACTCTTATCCCTCTGACACTACACCGGCATTTAACCAGTCATGATTCGTGAAGCGCTGGTGAGCCACGGGTGCTGGGCAATGGCTTGAAGCCTCAAGCCCTTCAGCTGGTATTTCACCAGTCTTGACCGGCATGTCGTCGGTGACATACCATCTACAAGCTCTGTCTAGAACCCATTAGCCAAAATTTATCTCCAAAAATAGACCTTAGTCACACCTTCTCACATTAAGATTCATCCATTCAAATAGAAAAGTAAATCAACATGAAAGTTTGCCCTTATGAACGACGTCACCCAAACTATCATCAGGCAAATCATGCCTTTTTAGAACCTGGGGTTACTTAGACTTTACTCGCAACTATTATATAAACCACACACTTCACCTCATACTTTCAACCAGAATGAACACTCACAGAAATAATATGAAAATAATATTTAACTCCCAACACACACACATAATGAGAATTTTTCCACAATGAAAAATCTAAAATAGGGAATGGGTATTGAAACTATCAGATGAAACATGATTCACATTATTAATGGTTAGCAAGACTAAATCAATGTAAGAGTTCATGAACACATATCTAATTGAGAATTAAGAAAAATTGAAGAAACTACAGCTTTGTGGTTGACCAATAATGGTGTTCTAAAGAGGGAAAGAAGAGGGAGTTAGAGTGAGTAGAAGTGAGAAGAACAGAATGGTAATTAGGAGTTTATATAGATTCAATAGAGGGAGAGTGATTGGGTAGTAGAAAGTTGGGTGTTATGGTGGGTTTTAATGGAGGGAAGTTGGGAAGGTGAAAATTTATGGGAAAATGAGTTGTTAGGAAAGAGGGAAAGTGAAATTGAAGGGTTTGTGGTGATTTAATAGAACGTTTGACCGGTTTTAAGAAAAAATAGGTCGGGTTGGTAAAGGGGGTGGTCAGGATTTTAAATAAAACATGTACCTCTACCTGCACTAAAAGTGGTACCGACTTTTCGCCGCGTCAAGCACCCATGGCCTCCACTTGTGCCCAGTTGATAACACACAAACTCACACTTCTTGACAATGTATGAAGAGGGAGTTGTCAATACATAACCAAACAAAGAGGTTGGGGTCGAACCCACAGAGAATAAGGTAAGATCTAGACTAATGTCGGTACTTAAATTTGTTGGTAATTTATCTCCAAATTTGAGGGTTTCAAAGAAAAACAATGTTCAAGAAAGATTATAATTTTGATTGACATCAGTATTTCCAAATAACTAGGATAAGTGTTCCCCATGGGTTCATAACTACTTCACGTATACACACGTTATCAATCCCAAAGCTCGTAGAACTGATAACTAGGGTTCATCCAAATGACTAGTTCATCCCTATTGGATGGCTATATTCAATCACCGGGTCAAGTGTCATGAGATTTCATTCTTACTGTTATCAATATGTTGCGAATTTAACTATCCTGCAACCAAAGCTCAAGTTAGTACAATGATCATAAAGACCAAGGCTTTATTGTAATTCTCTTTTTATAATCTCTACTTTTGTAGGTTCAAGCAAGTAAAGAATTCGGACAAGTCCTAATGTTGTACACCATTAAGAAACGTTTAAAGATGAAGAGAATACAATATAAGTGTTTAGCATTGGTTTTGAATAACTTTTATATAACCCTATTTCGTTATTCCACCATGGTTCCTATAACCCCTAGTTGTGAAGGTTTTAGCTCCTCATTATTGTTAGATTACAATTAGCATTCATAGACAAACACATAATTTAATACTTACAATAATTATTGGAAGAAAATCTACTTTGTATATCAAAGAACAATCTCAAGAGCAATGGATGAAATCAAGAGTTTGATTCTATGAATTGCTCTTCAAAACATGATAAAAATTTCACAAATATTGCTCTTCACATGTCTCTACTACTTCCTTTAGTGAATTTTCAAATAAAATAAAATATAATACGTATTTATACACACATTAAAAACCTTTTCCTAAGCTAACATGGAATTTTCCATATCGAACGTTGACTGTATCACGACTGATCCTACGACCTGTAATAGGACTGTACGGGTCGTACCTACTTCTTGTACATCCTTGGCTGCTACAAATTTGTTTAAGTGTTGGAAAGCTAGTACAACTCGTACCACAGTCATATGAGTCTTATAATGCATTCGTGGTTTTGCCTTGAGAACTCTAACATCTTCTGATGTTTTCCACGAGTGTTGGGGTACGCCTCATACCATCCTTCTACGACTTGCACTACTTGTTGTATTTGATGTTCTGCCAATTATTTGAAGAATCTCTTGAAGCTCACCATGGCTCATGGTACTTATTGTATGTGAGTGCTACTATCCGTTGGTTCCACCCGTACCAAGAGACTGCCTTGTGTAAATTTCTCTGAAGAATTCCACGACTCCAATTACGGCTCGAACCATCTTCGTGTGGGACGTACTCAGAGTCGTACATTGCCTTCCTCTTATTCCAGCCTTCTAATTTTCACTACGATTCTCAGTATGACTCGTACTAAGACTTGTACTTGGATAATTTTCTTCACGTTTATGCATCTTCTGCACATTTTTGCTGCAACGCCTATTTTCCCTAAAATCAAAGTAAAAGTACCTCATATCCGTATAAACATACCTAAGTCCATGTTATTTTTTCTATTTTAAGTGTTGAAGTGCTATAATTCACAGCACATCAACACCCTCAACTTAATACTTTTGCATGTCCTCGGGCAAAGAAAACAAAAAAAATCTAAACATGAATATTAACTAGAAAATACACCAAGGATACTATAGCCAACAATAAACCAAAACGTTGCACCATAAATCAAACAGCTTTTGACCCTTTTCCGGTGAACCAAATCAGCACATACACATCAAGCAACCACAAGACATAATAAATATGAATGAAGTGTCACGGCCCAAACATAGGCCCAGATTGAGACACAGGAAAAGGAACCCCAAGGGACCCAGCTTCGATCCATGGAATGAACATACATATAACTCAATCAATAAAAGTGGAAGATTTAACATGATAAACTTTGCGAAAGTGAAATAAGCATAACATCATAAATACACATGAATCTGAAGTTGATTACATCCTTTTGTCTAAAAAGCCTCTAAGTCTCATGAGTTGAAGGGACAGGCCCCCAACTAACTTGCTAAAGATGAAAACTGAATGTACATAAAGAAAACTGAATAAGCAGGGTCCTCGAAAGATGAGGACTCACCAATAGATGTGGGATGCTAACTCTGAAAGGATGGCTAAGGACGAGCTGAGTCTGAGTGCCGAGGCCTGTATCATAAAATGATACAGCATAAAGTATGCGGTCTGTATGTGGAATGTACTGAGTATGTAAGGTAAGTAAAACCTCTTAAATAAGTAAAATCATTTAAAACATACATAATATAAAACATAAGAAAAATAAGAAACTTAGAGTAGAGTTTGCATGCTATTTTTTTGAAAACATGATCTCAATATAACATAACATCATAAGTTAATCGATTGACCAAAAGCTGAAATCTGATAGTCATAAGTAAAGCTAAGTATTGGGTCAAACCTATTTTAGAACATATGTAGCTGTATATATATAATGAATGCTAAACATGCATAAATTAAATCATGAAGAACAATGGGAGATTCATCTTTTAACCGACATACCATGATAGAGCTTATGTAGTCCTAACTATCACACTCAAGTGGGTAGAGACATCCAAAAGCTTTCTAGGGCTAAGGATGATACCATTATATCGATATCAAGCTCGGGGCCTAATCGGGTTTGGGGATAGCTCACAAGGGAGGTCACAAAGTATATATAAGATATGTATAACCTACATTGGTGTGTAGTTCTGAGGCATAGGGTGATCGACCCTTAGCCTACTCGGTGCTAGACACTACTCCTCAAAATATGCATATGCTCTCCATCATTTTTCAATGAAGCTTACCATCGTCTATTGACGAAGCTCAATAGTCAAATACATATCAAATTTGAAATCATATATATAAGGAGCTCTATGCTTAAACCATACAACAAGATGAACATAAATGGGAGTCTTCGCTCCAAAACCATGTGGTAAGCTTAATTCATAAAATCATATCTCATACTTGAACATATGGGCATTGCCTGATACTTTAACATGCTTGAAAATGCATAATTCACTTGAAAACATGATCATAAATATGTGTAACTTGAAAACATTCTTTTCATCATAATATCTCCTCATACTTGAACATTCATCATGAATCTCAACTTTCATGAACATCTCATATTGGGCATTTTAATTTATAAAGCTCGAAACATAATTTTATTTGATAACAACGTAAAACTTGCCCATGAATCATAATTCAATAGTAGAAACACATTTAAATCATATCCATGTAGTAAATTAGAAATCTCATGCATTGGCTTAAAACCCCATAGAATCAACATATGAATTTCTATGATTTAGAGAGAGATTGGGCATGGATGTGAACGGATTCACCCATTCATAACCCTACATACCAGAAAGGGTTTGATCCTACCACTTCTCTGATTTCCCAAGGAAGGTTTAAAGGAGAACCTTGAAGGATTAGCCTTGATCACCTTTCTAGACTCTTACTCTTTCATGCATGAATAGGAATGACTTAGAATAGGTTTTCCACTCTGAAAATCCACTACTCATATATTAAAATGATGTAGTTTAGGCCTTAGGACCATAGGAATTACGAAAAAGCCCTTACTAAACTCGTAGAGAATAACTAACTATCGGTCCCAACGAGGGATTGGATGAGTTGTCGTCTAAGGGAATGAGTCGTGGCATCAGTCGTCGAGTGCACTATCCAATAAATCATCTAGGGCTCGTCACGGGGGAGCTCACATGTCGTTACAGGTGACCACGACCTGTGGTGACCACTCGTCACCTTCACTTCCTTAGATTTCAAATTATATCCAACATGCTGACCACGACTCATCCCACGAATCATAGGGACTGACCATGAATCATGGTCAGGTCTGTGGGGACCTCAAATTCCAAAATTTAAAGCCAAGCCTTGTACCTCACCACGAGTCTCCTCACAACTCGTGGTTACCCCATGGGTCACAGAACGACTCGTTCTATGACCTAGTGCTAGATTTTCAGTTTTCTCCATTTTAACTCCCTGGTCTGATCTTTGAGCTTTTGGGGTGTAACAATATCTCCCCCTTAAGAACATTCTTCCTCAAATGTTGAAAAACATACAGAAAAGAAAAGAAATGAAATATTTATATTCAAATACTTATCATTTAAGCTGAAAATTGACGGAATGACTACCTGCGAACTGAACTACATGACTGAACTTAATTCACAAACCATACATACATGCTTTGACATAAAAGAAACTTGCACACATGAACTGAACATGAAAACTAATTAGAGTACTGGGGCAAAACTGATACCTCAAGCTGGAACTGAGCCGGTAGAGAATAAATGTGGGTATCTAGCCATCATGTCTGCTTCAGCTTCCCACGTAGCTCATTCATCATGCTTATTCCTCCATAACACTTTAACTGAAGCTACTTTCTTATTTCATAGACTTCAAACCTGACGATCCAGTATTTCCACCGTAACCTTTTTATAACTAAGGATGTCTTTCACACTAACACTGCCCACCGAGACAACAAGAGTGGAATCACCCAAACATTTCTTCAAAAGAGATACATGGAATATAGGATACACGGAAACTAATTCTCAAGGAAACTCCAATTCATATGCCACCTTACCAACACGTTTCATCATCCGGTAGAGGCTAACATAATGAGGGATGAGTTTTCCTCTCTTTCCAAACCTCATCACTCCCTTTGTGGGTGACACCTTCAGAAACACCCAATCATCCACTTTGAACTCTAGTTCTCTCCTTCTCACATTGGTATAGGACTTTTGGCAATTTTGAGTTGTCTTCAACCTATCCATATGAGTTGAACCTTCTCCATATCTTCTGGACTAAACCTGGTCCTATCATTGCAGCTTCACCAACTTCAAACTAGCCAATAGGCAATCTACATCTCCGCCCATAGAGATCCTCAAATGAAGCCATCTGAATGATGGAATGGTAGCTTTTATTGTATGCAAACTCGATAAGAGGCAAATGATCATCCAAACTACCTTTGAAGTCAATAAAACATGCTCTCAACATGTCTTTGAGAGTCTGAATTATCCGATCTACTTGACCATCCATTTGCGGGTGAAATGCCGTATGGAGCTTAACTTGAGTACCAAGTCCTCTTTGTAACGACTTCCAAAATTTAGAGGTAAATTGGGTACCTCTGTCTGATATGATGGAGAAGGGAACTCCCATGCAACCGAACTAGCTCCTGGATGTATAGTTTGCCATAATACTCTGTGGAAATGGTGGTTTTGACCGGTAGAAAATGAGTGGCTTTGGTCAACCGGTATACAACAACCTAAATGGAGTCATATTGACAATGAGTGCGAGACTACCCTGTAATGAAGTCCATATTGATCTGTTCCCATTTTCAGGTAGGAATGCTAATATCTAGGAGCACACCTTCGACCCTCTTATGCTCAACCTTCACTTGCTGACAGTTTGGGCACTTAGCTACAAATTCTGCGAAGTCCTTCTTCCTGCCATTCCACCAATAGACTTCCCGTAAGTCACGGTACATCTTTGCGGAACCTGGATGGATTTAATACCTAGATCCATGAGCCTGGTGAAACATCTGGTTCCTCAAATAACCAACATCAAAAACACATAAGCGACCCTGGTATCAAAGCACACCATCAACCCCTTTAGAAAATACCTCCAGCATCTGATTCTAAGCGACTTCCTTTAACTTTACGAAAATAGGGTCCTTGTCTTGTCTAGATTTTACATCAGTCACCAAGGACGATTCTGGTCCATTCTGAACGATAACATCGCCAACGATCGAATCAGCCAAATGAACTCCCGACCTTGCAAGTCGATGCACGTCTTTCAATAGCTCCTTATTTACCTAATCTACATGGAACACACTTTCCATGGAGAGTATGCTAAGTCCATCTGCTACTATATTAGCTTTTCCTGGATGATAAACAACACTTATGTCATAATCCTTAAGTAGCTCCAACCACCTCCTTTGCCGAAAATTGAGATCCTTCTGGGTAAACACATATTGTAGACTCTTATGGACCGTAAACACATCCATGTTGACCCCATACAAATAGTGTCTCCATATTTTCAAGGCGAATAACACCTCTTCCAATTTGAGATCAGGAGTCGGGTAGTTCCTTTCATGCACTTTCAGCTTTCTAGAAGCGTAAGCTATAACTTTTCCACACTGCATCAGTACACACCCAAGTCTGGTCCTTAAAGCATCACAATACACTACGAACCCATAGATACCCTCGGGTAGAGTTACACCAGTGCTGAAGTGAGTCGGACCTTCAGCTCTTGGAAGCTCTTCTCAGAAGCATCCAACCATTGAAACTTTACCTTCTTCAGGGTCAATTTGGTCAATGGCGCTACAATGGATGAAAAATCCTCAACAAACCTTCGATAGTAGCCAGCTAAGACCAAAAAGCTCCAGATATCATAAGGATTCACTGGTCTAGGCCAATTCTTCGTTGTTTCTATTTTCTTAGAGTCCACCCTTATGCCCTCACTTGATACAACATGGCCCAACAACGTCACAGGGTTCAACCAAAACTCACACTTTTTGAATTTGGCATATAATTGGCAGTCCTTGAGAGTCTGTAGCACCACTCTCAAATGAGCGGCATGCTCCTCCTCGCTCCGAGAGTATATCAGGGTGTCATCAAAGAACACGATCACGAACACATCCAAGTATTGATTGAACACACTATTCATCAAGTGCATAAAAGCTGCAGGAGCATTCGTTAATCCAAAAGACATAACTACAAACTCGTAATGACTATACTGTGTATTGAAGGTTGTCTTTGGGATGTCGCTCTCCCAAACTCTGAGCTGATGGTACCCAAATCTGAGATCTATCTTCGAAAAACACTAGGCACCCTGAAGCTGGTCAAACAAAGCATCAATCCTGGGTAGAGGATACTTGTTCTTGATGGTGACTTTGTTGAATTGTCAATAGTCAATGCACATATGAAGGGAACTAGCCTTCTTTTGTACAAATAGAACTGGTGCGCCCTATGTAGACTTTCTAGGTCTAATGAAACCCTTATCCAAAAGATCCTTCAACTATTCCTTCAACTCTTTTAGTTTGGTTGGGGCCATCCTATAGGAAGGAATAGATATAGCTTGCGTATCAAGAAGAAGGTCAATACCAAAATAAATCTACCGCTCGGGAAGGATTCCCGGTAGATAATCTGGGAAGACTTTTGGATACTCACATACTACTGGGATTGACTGGATAGTCAGTGTCTCAGATGTAGCATCCTTAACCCTAACTAAATGGTTCACACAACCTTAAGAAATTATCTTTATGGCCTTAATATAGGAAATGAAATGACCTACAGGAAAAATTGAACTACCCTTCCATTCTAAGACTAGCTCACTCGAAAATCTGAACTCTACTGCACGGGTTCTACAATTAACAGAGGTATATCATGCAAATAGCCAATCCATGCTGAGAATAATATAAAAGTCAGTCATGGCTAACTCTACTAGGTTTGCAAAGGTGACCTTCTGCAATACATTGACCAGGAAACTTCTATACACTCGCCTAGCTATAACTGAATCACCAATGGGAGTAGAGACTGAGAATGGTTCTAACAGAATTTAGGTACTAACTCCAAAGAAACTAGCCATGTTAGGTGTCACAAAAGAAAAGGTATCCCCTGGATCTAACAAAGTAATACATCAAGATGGAAAACCCGTAACATATGAGTGACTACATTTGGGGAGACCTCCTGCTCCTGGAAGGATGCTAAGGCATAGAATCTGTTTTGGCGTTGACTGTCACATGTGCTAGTAGATGTCCTCTGCCTTGCTGAGCGTACGGGTGGAGCGGCTGAATTGGAAGCTGGGCCTCGGCCCCTATCATGGCCCTACCTATCTACTGTGTAATATCTGAGCACATGTCTGGGCTTCCCATACCTAAAGAAAGAACCTTTACTTGCCAAGCACTAACCCGTGTGCCCTCGGTTACACCTGCCGGAAACTAGGATGCTAGAATCTGCAGGTCTACTACTCTGGCCCCTAGATCCTGATGCTCGCCCCCTCTGATCGTGCCTAGGTCTGGATGGAACACTCAACGCTGAAGATGCTGGGGCTGAAGGTTTCTGCTGGGCCTACTATCGGTGCCCACCACCCAACCTCGGGTAATAGAATCTGTAGCTATTAGTCCTGGTCCTCTTGGCCTCTCTTTCCATCATATACACCGCCTCTATCTGTTGGGTGTATAAGACTATCCAAGGAAAATCCATGTACTGGTGGAGCATAGAGGTCCTGCAATCCTTGTCCAATAGCCCACCACCCCATAAACGAACCTGCTCACTCGCGCCCTCTGATCAACCACTAACTTTGGGGCGTACTTTGACAGACGATTTAACTCTAGGGAATATTCTTGCACCGCCATATTTCCCTTCTTGAGATTTACCAACTCAGCTACCTTCAACTTCCTCATCCCACAAGGGAAAAACTAATCTAGAAATTCAACATGGAACTCCGCCTAACTAATAGGGCTTGCTCCAGCTGCCCTACTATCTCTCCACTGTCTGAACCATATATGTGCCAACTCAGCACACTCAACTTCATTCACCCCCATGACCTGGGTGATCTTCATAATCTCATCGACAAACTAATGTGGATCCTCGTCCACCTTCGACCCGTGGAATTTTGGCGGGTCATTCTTAGGAAATCTCTGACTTGAGTTGTCGTCGCATTTTCGTTTTGCGGGACATGTGCCACTGCCTACTAGTAGACCTGAGCGGTCAAGGTATGTGCTAGCATCTGAATAGCTGGCCTAAATTCAGCATGGGCAACCGGCTCTGGTGCATGGTGCTCCTAGACAGGTGGGGCTTGCTTGTGCCCATTTCCATTGCCATCCTCGTGGACGTTTCCATTCCAATTCCTTCTACCATTAACTCTGCAGGGAGCCATGATAATGCAACCACGAATAGCATGAGTTAGAAGGATAGGGAGACATTTCATCGCACAACATAGATCATGAAAGAAGGGAACATTTCCTAAACGTCTCGTAGCTCTTTTTCATAAGTATGGTGCGCTTCACACCCATGAAAAAGACTCTACTTAATGTGGCTTTCATACACCCTAGGACACTTCAAACCTATTGCTTTGATATCATGTTTTCATGACTCGAACATAAGCCCGGATCGAGACACACGACAAGGAACCCCAAGAGACTCCAAGTCGACCCATGGCATGAACATACATCTAACTCAATCAATAAAAGCGGAAGGTTTAACATGATAAACTTAGCTGAAGCCTGAAATAAGCATAACATCATATATACACATGACTCTGAAGTTGATTATATCCTTTTGTCTGAAAAGACTCTAAGTCTGATGAGTTGATGGGACAGGCCCCCAAGTAACTTGCTAAAGCTGAAAACTGAAAATACATAAAGAAAACTGAGCAGGTCCTTGAAGATGAGGACTCACCAACAATTGTGGGATGCTAACTCTGAAAGGCTGGCTAAGGACGAGGAAGAGTCTGAGTGTTGAGGCTTGTATCATAAAATGATACAACATAGAGTATGTGGTCAGTACATGGAATGTACCGAGTATGCAGGGTAAGTAAAACCTCTTAAATAATTAAAATCACTTAAAACATGCATAATATAAAACATAACAAAAATAAGAATCTTAGATTAGGGATTGCATGCTATTTTTCTGAAAACATGATCGCAACATAACATAACATCATAACTGTATCGATTAACCCAAACCTGAAATTTGATAGTCATAAGTAAAGCTCAATATTAGGTCAAACCTACTTTATAACATATGTAGATATATATTTTATGAATGATAAACATGCATAACTGAAATCATGAGGAACAATGGGAGATTCGTCTTTTGACGGACATACCAGGATAGAGCTTAGGTGGTCCCAACTATCACACTCAAATGGTTAGAGTCGTCCAAAACCTTTTCAGGGCAAATGATGATACCATGATATCGATATCAAGCTCTGGGTCTAATTGGGGCAGGGGATTGCTCACAAGGGAGGTCCCAAGGTATTTATAAGATATGCATAACCAACATTGGCGTGTAATTCTCAGGCATAGGGTGATCGACCCTTAGCATTCTCAATGCTAAACACTACTCCAAAAAACATGCATATGCTCTCCATCGTTTTTCAACGAAGCTTACCATCGTCTATTAACAAAGCTCAATAATCAAATACATATTAAATATGAAATCATATATATAAGGAGCTCATTGCTCAAACCATACGACAAGATGAATATAAATGGGAGTCCTCACACAAAAACCATGTGGTAAGATTAATTTGTAAAATCATAACTCATACTTGAACATATGGTCATTGCTCGATACTTTAACATGCTTGAAAATGCATAATTCACTTGCAAACATGATATTACACATGGGTAACTTGAAAACATGCTTTTCATCATAATATCTCCTCATACTTGAACATTAATCATAAATGTCAACTTTCATTAGCTTTTCATAACTTGGAACTTTAATTTATAACGCTTCAGACATGATCTTAATTGATAACAACGTAAAACTTGCCCATGAATCAAATTCAATAGTAGAAACACATTTAAATCATACCCATATAGTAAATTAGAAATATCATGCATTGGGTTAAAACCCCGTAGAATCAACACAGGAATTTCCATGATTTAGATATAGATTGGGCATGGCTGTGAATGGATTCACCC